>JAPYZP010001087.1:0-18575 GCA_030522985.1 Torymus sinensis | reverse complement strand
CTTCTACCTTCCGTTTTCTCAGAATTGGGCAGTGCAACGAGGAAGAGGACAAAGGTAAAAAAGAAATGGCACCATCCGATCGCGCACGCGTGGCGAGCGTGCGCGCCTCAAGAATACAGCAAAATGGAAACAGTCGGTTGTTGGCCGGTGTGGCGCTTAGCTTCTTCGCCGATAGTAGTGGCTGGGATTCCTGTGCCCGTAGTTGGCGTTCGCCGCCGCGGCGATCACGTCCTTCTTCATGGGACACTTGCCCGCACTCGTGATGTACTCGCCGAAGGTGCAGGACGGCGCCGAGCACTGGCCCTTCTGGATGCATCTGAAATTCACAGGAGGTTTAACACTTTTCTATTCATTCGATTCAAAGAATAAACTATTCTTATGAAGCAATGCAGTCCTTACATTCTGTCCGTCATCGACAATATCACTTTGCCGACCAGTAGTTTGAAACAAGGTTCATCGTGCTGGCTGCAGCTGCACTCGCACTGTCCTTCCACGGTGATCCTCGACGTGAAGCGCGAAGGGCAGTAGCACCTGAAATATGCAAACTATTTCAGCGCCCCGCTATAATATATCTAGAATCTATATTTCAATATGAAAACTATGCCAAACTTTTGCCCCCTTAGTCATTCGTATTTCCATAACCTATTTTATCCGGAATTCTTTGATACAGCGAATTGTCCTACATACGGCTCCATTAGCTACGTGCGCGGCTAAATATTTTTGTTTGTCTTGCATGCCGCGTACACATAGCCAGAACACATGCTTCCGCTATAAGTATCAGATAGCGCCGCCGCATAATATCGAGCAAGACGTGAAAACAAAATTCAGGCCAAACTGGGCTAGAGCAACAAGAAACTTACGCCTTTTTCGTGGGCGGCCTGACAATATTCGCCGGGGACGGATGGTAGGGCCTCGCCGCCCGGAGCTCCATTAACCGGTCGTTGGCCGTGCTGAAGTCTTTTCGCTCGCGGCACTCGCACTCCGTGTGGTTGATGAAGGAGAGCTTCTCGATCTCGTTTCTACCCTGAATATACGTCGCCTGAAATTAGAAGAACAAATCATTACAATCTTACACTTATTTTTATTAAATTTAATCAGTCAATTGTTTTTGCCGTGCAAAGGGGGATACATTACAATATCTTATTTTACGTCTGCTACTTCTTAAGAATGCTGCATATAATGAAATTCACTGGTTCTCATAATTTGAAGAAAGATTTGTAGGTACTAATTTAACATTTTACGATTAGATGTTGATAAATTTATTAACGACAGTTTACGATTGCCGCAAATTCACCGATCATATTTCTATTAAGCCGCTCTTAACTGTCACAGAGAGAGAATGAGAAACAAAGCTACAAGAGTATATTAGATATATTTTTCGGGGCGGAAAGTTTATCGCCGCTATTTAACTTGCCGTTAGTTGTAAAGAATCCGAATTGAGAGGGCGTTTAGTATAAAAAATAGCTCTCCAACGAGTCACGGGCACACCGTGTGCACCGAACGACGGCCGCACCGCCTGCAGTCGCATAAAACTCGAACGCGCCGAAAAATAAATCATAGCCGCGAGATGCTTCTCGAGATTCATATTTTTCTATCCTTCGCGTTCGCGTCGTTTCTCAGCCGCTCGATAAATCCTTCCCTCGAACATTCAATAAATATCAATCACCGCTCACTCAAGCGCCTATCGCGCCGATTTACGAATTCTCTTTTCCGCGCTGCGGAAATGCGCGCGCGGAATTTAAAATGTTGGAGCGCAGCCGATGTTTATTAGAAATGGTAATGCAAGCAAGTCTTTTCCCGAGCAGCGCCCATTTGTCTCGCGCGCCGAGAATTCGCGCATCGACTTTCGATTATATTGACGCGCGCGTGCCAACTTTCTCGAGAGAGTGACATCCTTAAATATTTATACGCCGCGGCCCGCCGCACGTGTACCTTCCGTCCGCCTCGAGGTTGCTCATTTTTTCGCGCAGCCATGATGCTCTTGCGGGAATTTGCTCTCGATGCTGTTCGTTTGGCCGCGGCCAACTTTTTAATCGGCGTGATTCATGGGGAAAAAGTCGGGCTTTGACGGAAATTAGGATTCAGCGCCTATACTCTTCGACCAAACTTACTTTATACACGGCTTTCGAGATGGCTTTTCAAAAAACTCCGAGGCCTTATGGATGACTTATAAAAGCTTGTAAATTTGAGTTTAATACTTGCAAAGCTTGAGAAAACTTTTTACCTTGCGTCAAACTTAATGAGGTTTATAAATTAAAATTCAATTAACAAGCAATAAATCTCCTGCGATTCTATACATTTTCATATACACGTGTACAAAAGTTCTCACTTGATGAATTTCATTGGATTGGTTTTGCATAGCTTTCTTTTATGCATGAAATACAGAAATATACATATCGAGTCTTAATATAAATAATCGAGTCAACTAGGTTATTTGAAAACTGTCATTGTCAAAGTATACACTAGTACAGTAAAAAAACAATTCATTCCTTTCCTCTAAATTAATTTATCATTCCTATATGTATGGTATAAAATATGTTGTAAAATATAAAATATAATACTTTTTTTTCAATGATTTTATTAAATTTATAAATATTAATAATTAAAAAATTAAAAAATACCTATCTACCCTGAGATTAACTTACACATTTTTTTTTTGCACATACAATCCCCTTTTCTAATTTTAATTAAATTTTACTTTTCAATTTATAAAAAAGTAAACTCGATTATTTTCATGTCACAGCCGAAATTGTATTGTTAACCTATTTTTCTGCCTCTAATTTCTTAACGTTTATTTCTAATTTTGCTTTTCTTCTATTTTCCCTATAAGTTTTCAATTATAAAAAAAATCAATATATCTATACCTATTATATATCTAATCTTTTTTTTCTATATTTTACCAATCCTTTCTTTTTTTTAATATTTTCTTTTTATTATTATTAATTGACTGGTTTTAATTCCCAATTTAATTATTAATTTAATATCTCTCTCTCATTCAAAAATAAATTTTTCGAAAATTAAAAATTCATATCATAAACCAAAAACGAATGAAAAAAGAAAAACAATGCGACCCTTCCGGTCAAAATCGAGCAGATTTTGGAAATAAAGCGGTACACATGCAGACACACACACACACACACACACACACACACATCCATACGGACATTGCCCAAAATCATGTGATTGAAACTTTCTAGATCTATTTAAGGGAAATTAAAATTTAACTATGACAAAGCTTCCTCTAGGAGGAAGGAAAAATACTAGGAATAGCGATTTGTCGTCTTGGGAGGTATGACACGTGCGCGACTTTTCCTCACGCAGCTCCGAAGCGGCGCGCGCTCGCCTAAAAGAGATTAACGGCCTCCCTAACTTGATTTACCGCTTATAATTTCGCGGTCTGTTCCAGTCGGGATTTTTCGAATCCGCGGCTCTTTAACGGCCGACTACCGCTGTGCTCGGCAATTGCCAGCCCGGCCGGCCCCTCCTGCGATTTATGCGCGGCGCGCGGCGCGCGACACTGAACTTGCGGGCGTGTGCGTAGATCCGTCTGTATTTGCGCGCCGAGGAAGCGGCCCCGTTGGTATATACAGCCGCGCTGGCAGCGTTTAATTTCGAGTTTTATCAGTGTCCCTGTGTGCCGCGCGCCGCGTGCTGTAATTACGAGAGTGGATTTCGCCTTCGCAGATCTCGGGTCACTCGCTTCCCAGGACGGAGTCGCTGCGTTTCCCTAACGAGGCTCTGATTTTAATGAAAAGCGCTATTAGCGCATTCACGATGACGGAATAATGGCTCGCTAATATTATAATTGCTTCCTAGGACTGTGCATGCGCGACCGATCGAATGGCGGACGTCAAATCTCTAGGCTCGGGGCGAGAAAAATCCTATCTTTTTTTGCCAACATCAAGTAAACAGCTTGGCTTGAATGCTGATGGCTTCGTTTCAAGCGTTTAGTATTTCTAAATAATTATAAGTTAAAATTGCAAACTATGCTTCATGACTTATAGCATAGAGAAAATATGAAATTTCGCTATCCGATAATATTACATTTTATTAGAATTACGTAAATTGATGTCTATCTACTCACAATTAAAATATCTTAGCAAGATAATAACTTGATAATCATACTTCATTTTTACTGCAGTTTAATTTTTATCACACAAAATACATATTTATGCCAACTATTTATTTTTAAGATAAATGCTAAAAGGTGTTTTATGTAATATGGCAATCATACGCTTGCGGGGAAATCACTGATTGGCAGACATAATACGTGATTGACAATATAGAGATATTTTAAAGATGTTTGATTTATTATGTATTCAATGAAGTAATCTGCTGACGAAATGACTAATGCGTAAAATATTAATAGGCATTTTTCAATCTGTGTTGTTTTGAAGAATATATTAAGTAAAGTTCAGACTAGAAATATGCAAAAATTTTAGGTATTATTAATTTAGTAAAACGAATCCAGAGTTGTGCATTTGTAATATTGGCTATGTGGGAGTGAAGACAGAGTTTCTAAGATTCTAGTTAAATACTATATAAATATAAAATTATGTAAATGGCCAGTAAAATATGTATTATTTCCCGCAGTTATGTCATAAATGTTTGGTGTTGTAGTAAATGGCCTTCATTAGAAAAAGTATGTAACCATTTTTTTTTTAAAATATATTGAAAATGTTTAGTTCTGCTTAATTAAATAAATATATAAATATTCACAAATTAACTTTTTGATTAAAACTCTTATATTGATAAAATGGAAATAACAATTTCTTTATTTGAATTTATTTATTTGAAATTTTATTTTTTTTTCGGTACAGAATACATTTGTAAACTAAGAATTTTCAAATGAAATTCCAACTAGGCTTTGTGTTTTCTTTCCGTTGCATATGGAAGCCCGGTGCTCCGATCGAAAGTCTCGATTTCCATCGGCGAAGTCAACAAATGGTCAGTTGAAAACGATTATCTCATTCGCATAAATCTTGTGAGATTTAACGTGTCTCATTGGGGACAGTATCGCCATCTTGAATGCTGTTTGCGCACAAAATAGACCATAATGAGATTCCTCGGTAGTGTCTTCTATTGAGTTAAATATTCAATTGTAAAATTATTTTTAAAATGCAACAATCAATTCTTTATTTAGTTTATGAGAAAAAATAAACTTGTGTTTATAATCTTAAACAAGCATTCAAACTATTTTTTTAAATTTTTAATTCATGTAACTTTATGATTATAATGTTTATAAATTATTAAAGAGACGAAATTCTTTAAAAAATAAAAAAGATAATTAAAAATATTACTTATTCTGCGGGGGTGATTATAAACAAGGGCAATGTGACTGCCATTAATATTAATTAATTTAACACCGATACTGTAAGACCGATTGAAAAATTCTTATCAGTGAAAAATAAAAAAGAGTAAATTTCTTTTATTTAAAAATAAATCTTTCTTTATTAAAGTAAGTTTAAAAGTTTTGTTATTAACAGAGAGGTTTGCGCACACTTTTTGTACGTACCCGTATAAAAAAAGTCTGGGTTACGTCTGATCTAAGTCTGAGCCAAGTCTAATAAGAAAGTCAGGCTGGTTGGACGATTCCATACTTTTACCCAGACTTTTCATTATGTACTAGACTTGGCTCAGACTTAACCCAGACTTTTTTTACAGTGTTTTTACTTGATTTTAAAATTGATTAATAGTACTTCTATGGCATAAATTATTTATTAATAATTATACTTAAAATTTTGCTTTTGGCAATTTTTCATAATGTACTCAATTGTAACAATTTTTTCATATAATCGTAAAATCCTTAATTATATAATTTTATCCATTAAAAAAAAATTTTTGTTTTTTACCTTTTGGAGAAGTCAAAGATGTAAAAAACTGCAAAGCTCTTTAGCTGTAGATTATCTTATTTCTTAATTTAACATGGGATTGAGAGGCACTAATAATTGCTTTTGACGTAATCGTGGCATCTTATCGCGAATAAGCATTTCTGCGCGCGTATTCAAGGGCCGTACTTTCCGCTGAATGGGAGTTCCTGGCCGTTGGTGAGAGAACTGTGATTTTTCATGAATGCAGACCGACGTTTAAAACTCGTAGTTTTTGAATTTTTCAAATTACCGATCAATTTGGTAAATTACAGTCCTCCGTTAAACAGTAAGGATGATGAGAGGATTATGCAAATGCGAGACAAGTAGCAGTTTATGACTGCAAATAATGTATAATGCAAGTATTTCGTATTATAATTTTTACTATAAAAAAACCATTATGAACCTTTTTTCTTTATTAAAAACTAGATAACAAAATATCTTAAACATCATACAATTTTTCAAACTCTGCAATAAATTTGATATTAATACAGTTTTTTAATAATATAATTTCGAATGTAATAATCTAGAAAATTTTTTAATACTAATGCAACTTCTTTAAAATTTACAGTTCTTAAAAAAGAGAAAATGTTGTTGAATATAATATTTATGAATATATTAAAACATGATTTCTCGTTGGAGTTACGATTTTCAGTTCCTAATTCTCATCAATTATGAAGCATTAATAATAGGTTATAGCCTTCATTCAGTTCCAGAAATTACCTTATGCATGCATTAATGTGTTAATTTACTCATTTTAAACTCGTAAAATGTGTCAGACAGTCTAGTTTGCTACATGCATCTCGCATTCCACGCTACTCATATTTACATAATATTATAGGTAATAATTAGCCCTCGGGACAGGCGATTTTCTATACAAACGTTTGCTGCTTCTCAGACATTTATCCTACCGCTATCTCGTAAGAATCCGAAAACTCCTGTTTGACTATGAGGGAACTTTCATATATATATATATGTATTTCCGAGGGAAGCATCATTTTGTTTAATTCTCAATGTATCATTCGATTTGATTCACTGCATCTTTAATTTATGCCACGGACGGTTCGAGCGAAGGAAGAAAAAGTGCGGAATTTCATCATTCTTACTTGTGCGTAGGGAGCGTTGGTATATTTGAGAGATATGAGTTTTTGTCTCGAAACCTGTTGAGCGGGTAAAATGTAACGGAGGGGCCGAAAAAAGTGGCGAGGCATTGCGCAGACGGCTGCTTCGAAATTATAATCATCGATTCGGGAGAAAAGCGTATCGCGATCTCGGAATTTAATTTGAAAAGAAAAAGCAGCCGCTCGCAGCGAGCAAGTGCTTCGGTACATGTAGACGCGGACAGGGCTCGGCGAAGAGTATAAAGCGACGAGGGGGTCGAGAGAAAGCAGCCGCGCGATAAGAGAAAGAGAGGGAAGAGAGCCGGTCTCCGAAAGGAGCAGACGCCTCATTAGCATTCGCTCTCCTCGTTTTGCTCGGGGCTGCCATTCATGAATGAAGCCGCGTGCGCACACCCACGTTCGGTATTGCGGCTGCAGCGCACGTACGCGCGCGAGCGTGTGAGGGTATATGCGCGCAGCTTCGCGGGTGGGACAGCCATAAGCGCATCGCCGCGCGTAATTTGAAGGTACCCGCGCGTGCATGCGAGCTACGAGGCAATTTGTATGTACTCGCGCTCTCGCCGAGTATCTTCCTCTTTCTCTTTTCGCCTCGCGTTTTTATTATCGTTCCGTGCCCCTCGCTCCTCGATTTGCAGATTCTCGAATTTGAGTCTGGAGTGGAGCCAGCTTGCAAATTGCATAAAACGCTGCAGAAAAGCGAGACGTTGCGGGCTGACGAAGAATTTTTCACTGCCGCTTCATTGCTTGAGTTATTTTTTCAATTACGCCTTTTGCTGCAGCACTTTTATATACGACCTAAGGGAAAATTACAGCCATCATTACTCGAAAATTATTTTGGATAGAAAACTGGTGATTCATTTCATATTGAAATTGATGGTTTTGTTGAGCTCATTTATAATGATAATCAAAATAAGAGAATAGTCAGCTTGAGGTTGGTGGTTCTTTTCACCAACAATGTTGGTGAAAAGAAAAGTAGCTGTGTAAGAGAGAAGACAATTCCTCGGCGGGGTGAGGTTTCCCAGCGTTAGGCGCGCCGCGTTGCGGGGCCTCACCTCGCAGCTGTCACCTGCCAATTTTCCGCGCGAGACAAAACGGAGCCCCGCGCGTCGGGCCCCATTAGTATGCCCATCCTCGATCGATTTACACCGCTGCACCCTACGAGCCGTCGTCCCACGCACGCGCCTGCGAAGGACTTGGAATTTCCGGGTATACATCTCGGCCGCGTGCGCAGTCTTTCACGCGTCTTTAAAGGTTTCGCGCGCACGTCGCGCGATGCTAATTTGCGAGCGCGTTAACGGACGCACGCGCGCGTCTCGTTCCCTTTTTCTCGGCCGAGGAAGAGGCACATCATCGTAATGCAACGATTATCGTATTTCATGCAAAACGAGAGGGACCTTCAAGGGGAAATTCGAGGGGCGTGCTTTACGAGCGCAGAGGAGCCTCCTTTCCAGTAGGTGCGCAAAGGAGTCGCTTTGAGAGCATGCCTTCCGCTTTGTGAGGAATTTTTCGCGCTCTTCATTCTCAAGCTGCATTGCGCTGCCTTTTATGGGGGTCGGCGCGCAGAGCTGATTTATTTTTCGATATTCGACGTTTGATTGATTGAACGTCGAGTACAAAAACCCGAGAAACTAATAAAATTTTTATGCCGAGCCCCTTTTATTACGCATAATATAAATAATTCAATTTTTTTTTTCATATGCGCTTCAGATAGTGTGAAAATTGCAAATAATATCTACTGTAATTCTCTTGATTTTCAATGGTGTCTTCTTGTTTATTTTCAAATATGTATTTAGTGTAATTTTGTGTAATGTTGTGTATCCACTTATTCTCCAATTATCCTTAAGGTACATACGGTCGAAAAAAAGGATTTCCATGAGAAGGGTTAATAGGCGTTTCCCTTAAAAGAACAGAGTACCGTACGTAGGCGTTTAATCAGCGGAACCTCTTACGGGCCCGTGAGCTTTTACACAGGTACTGTCTATTTTCAAAAGATCGTATAATTTATTTGTTTTGCAATTTATACTACCATTATTATGATTTCCGGTGAAATTTTATGAGGAACAAACGAGTAGTAGTGTATAATACATCAAGAATTTTACGCAGATTTGAATCTCTTAGTGCATACATTTTGAGAATATATAACAGTTCTTATTTTTTAATTGTTGTATATATGAACATTAATTTATCTGGAATAAATTCAAAAAAATTCAAAGTTATTTTTTAATCGGCACTGTTAAAATTAATTTCAAAAAGATTATTTCTACACGTTCGTTGTTAACTCAATTAACTTTCATGGCGCACACTAATAGATACTTTCTTGTTATCGATCAGTATGATAAAAAACCATCTTTTTCGTCACGGTTCAATCGTGTGTGATGGGAGCGTTGATGCACCCGAGATCTCTCTATAGCGAGTTTGTCACACCGCGTCGCATCGTGACCGAATTTTGTTGACAGTACTGACTCTCTCTACCGACAGATCATCAGCCCAGATACATATACATAGGCGGTAGAAAACAGTATCCGCCAGAAAGGCGCAGCGACTGATTCAGCTGCCGAGGAGTTAATGCGCGCACGTCGATCGACCGATCGATCGCGGAGATAACACTTGTGGAATTCGCGTAACGAGAGTCCCTCCTCACCCCTGCTTTTTCTAGGCAGCTATGTCTAGCCTGTCGTTATTAATTGGGGGAGCTATTTTTTCTGTAATGGGGCAATTAATCTTCCAGTGGTTGATTTTATATGCGTCACCCTCGCAATGAGTCACTGACGTGCGCGAGCTGCCGTCTATGTTTGTTTAGCGTCGCTTATCCGATATTTAGCTATTTACGATGTTTATCTTAACGCTGGAAGCTGTAATTTTGCTTTTTTACAACTAGCCCTAGGGTGTTTTATAGTTGGACAGATTTAGTTTTCTGATATCATCCAAGAGTGCTGCGCTACTTCGACGTTTGAGTAATTGAGTTTTTGTATATCCCTTGCCATTGCATATAGTGTCTATACATATTGCAAGATGCATTACTTTTTATTCTGGAATTTGAATTATGTATAAAGCTGATATAATTATAAGCTTTGTGTGAGTAATACAAATATTCTTGAATATTGATTATGTTATTAGAGCGCAGTATATATATATACTCTAAAGTTGGATTAGTGAAAATTGCTCCACCTATTGAATTAGTGGAAAAAAACTACTCTAATTTATTTAAAAACTACTTATGAAATAGTCACTTATTCACTAATAAATTAGTATAGTTTTTTCCAAACTACTAATGAAATAGTGAATATTCAGTAATAGATTAGTAGTTTTTTTCCACTAATTGAATTGGTGGAACAATTTTCACTAATTCAACTTTAGAGAGTAGATTTATTTAAACAAGTAATAATGCTGTCAATAAATGCAGTTTTTTTCAGTAACCTGCCAATGAAACATTTATATGCAATAAAATAAGTATTTTATATCGGGATAGCATTAAATACATAAACCAAATAATATTTTGGAAACATTAATGTTTTTTATATTATTTTTACTGCACGACTATACAAATGAAATATCTGTTTTTTTTTTGACATATAAACCATTTATTCCTTGAATGCGTGTTTTTATTTGCGACAGTACGTGTTTAATAACGAAATATAAATTGATGTGATTGCAGTGGAAAAAAGTTCAGTCTTTGTTTGATAAATAAATTTTTTATATGCACGCTTGAAAAGCCCAAATTGACATTATTATCTGTATTAAAAAATAAATATTTATAAACTCATGAGTGTTGAGAAAATTTCGGAAAATTACATAAAGAATGGATTTGCAACAGTGAAATAGAAAAAGTACAAATTGTTTCTAGTTTACTTATCAGCTATAATTCACAAGAAATGTATTAATTAAAAGATTAGCATCGAAGAGTTTGGAGAACGGTTTCTCATCAGGGCACGCATATAATATATTATATTATGCATCGCGTCCGCAATAATTGTGCAAACTTACGACGCGTTAATTCTCTCGCCGCCGATACTCAAACTCGTCGAAGGCGATGCTCCGGTAATAAGTAACGCGCGCTCGACTTCCCGGGTCGTGAGAGATGCTATCTCTCTGAAAGTTACACGCCGCCGCGGCTGAACGCGTGGGATGCGCGAGCGAGTGAGCGAGCGGCCGCTGCTTGCTTCTCTTTCCCGACTGCGAAGAGGTGTATATTCGCGATTGTCTCTCTCCGAGGCGCGAAAATTCGAATTCTTAATGACTAGAAAGCTTTCGGCGCGCTTTTTGCCGATTATAACGCGCGAATGCAATTATATTGTGAAAAATGCCCGTGGTGGGTGTCCGCGGCGAGGTGCAATAAGCGATCAGTTTTATCGACTACTGCGACGTTTCCTCGAGGGCGGAAAGAATAAATCCACCTTGCGAAAGTATCTGCGCGCATAAAAAAAACACGATGTCATTGGCTGGCGCGTATGATGTATCGATATTATTTTCACTTTAATGGCAATCAACGACGCTAATGCCACGGGTGCGTGCAAACGCTCGTAAACCTTTCAAGAAAATCAATTTTTTCCTTTGCGACTATATGCACGTTCAATTTCGCAAAATGAATTTATGTAATTTCATTCGACACCTACTTGAATGCAAATGCCGCTACGACGATATTTTCGCAAATATATCGCCGAGTGAATGTATGACAATTTATGAAAAGAATAATTGAAATATTGAACGTGATCAATGATTGATCTATAGGTATAGAAAACACAGGAAAAGCATACCATGATAGCAAATATAGCCTTGTACGTTTTTCTAAAACGAAAAGTCCATTGTATTTGTATATGAAGACGTAACTTTGGACACGTATAAATCAGATCTCAAGCGTGACAATATCTGTATACATATACTTTCGAATTTGCACATGCAGCTCATCTACATTTTTGACATGTTGATTCGCGTGAAAGTCTCGTGGAAACGACGAGGCGCTCCTCTCATGTACAGCGTTATGATCGCGCGGGGCGGTAAACGGCTCTGTTAGGGCCCGTAAAACGCGGGAGATGCGTTCGTGCGCAGGTAGGAGACGTGCGATTTCGCATTACGCGCGTTTATGCCTCGGTGAAGCCTTTCGCGCGCTTTATTGGAACCCGGAATTGACCCGGTTCTTCGACTTTGATGTCACGAGGCGTCTAGAATATTGTCTAAGCTAAGAGTCCTTGACGAGCGCACCGGTAGCCGATGATATATTCTTTTTAAATTTTCCTTTAACTCATTGTGGTCACACCTTGAAAAAAGTAACATAAAGCACATACGCGATCCAGTGGAAAAACCCACGCAGAAAAACGGCTTCTTTTTTCCGGATACCGACTTAAACCTTCTAGACTTTAGTTTAATAATAATAATAATACAAAAGTAGAAAAAGTGCTATATATTTATACGACTCTTCACCGACAGAATCGGTGCACACATACATACGGTGATTATCGCTCAAGGGCCGCAGGCAAGAAAGGCACTGCATTTTTTTTCTCGTTTATCTTATTGGTTTTCTGTCTTTTTTAATCTCGTTAGCATAGGGACTTCTGGATTTCATATGACCACAACGGGTTAAACCGTAAGTTGTGTTGACTGACAAATTCATTTTATAGGATATTATTTGAAGATTTTAAATCTAGGTTTTAATTTAATAAATAAGTGAGGAACAGCTCAAGTTCTATTTTTACTCTAAGCATTATGTTTTTAATATATTTTGTGATGCGATATATTTTGCGATATAATTTGGTTTCTGTAAATACAACATATATCATCTTTGTAAAAAATAGGAGTTTTCATTTAGAGGGCTTGTGTAATAACGAAAGGTAAGAAGACAATCTTGTAATTACAAAATGAAGAAGATGGGTTAGTAAAAAGAAAAAGAGAAATCCAACGGATGATACAGGAAGGTCTTTCAGCAGTATACTCGACGGGTTCAGATAATTCATTTCTTTGCTCGAGCGTAATTAAAAGATAAACGTGCTCCGTCATCGAAACGGCTTATTTACACCCACGTACGTCTTTAGGTTTAAAATGATGGCAAGCTTTACAGAGAATACAGAGAAACTGAAGAAGTAATGATAGTTTTATAAATATAAAATTCTGATTATTAAGTTTTATAGAAAAACATAACCAAGCATGTGATATAACTGTGTCGGAATGATTGCTTAGAGAACATAGAGCTGTTAGGAAAAGCAGTTAATTGGATTTTGCAAATAAGATAGAGAGTGAAAATACGCAGTATGATTTCATGCATGGCTTTTACAAAATACCGCATCGCTAATGCCGTCTCTAAGTACACATTCCCTGCGCGAAATAACGCGGCTCAAATTCCAACTTATCCGGCGACTCTCGCGTCTGCAAGCCAACATAAAGCTACCGCGCGTCCACCCACAGACTCCGTAAAGCAGCTGGAATTTTAAGCAGCCGCTGCAGCGGGGTTTACCTATTTCTCAAAACGATCTGCCGCGGAAGGCTGCACAAGCGGACAGTCGAGCTTCCGTCCTCCATTACAGCGCGAGCGCGAGCGCGAATTTATCGCCGGAGGCGTCCCCGGCCCGCGTAAGCCGCGAAGCGAGATACGCCACGGGATATATACCGCAAGTATCTGGTATCTCCGTAAGCGAGAGAAGCTTTACGGCGCTTCGGATCTTGCGCGCGGGGTATTTGCGATCGCGATTGCGTTCATCCTGCTCCGTGTGTGCAGCCTATCTCTCCCCCTCTCCCTCTCTCTCTCTCTGCACGCTGACAATGGCTTTAAGAGACCGCTGCTGCAGTAAAAAGAATGGAGATTGAAATACTCTTGATCAACACCCTCGAATTGAACGCTTCCTTCATACAGATCAAGAAAGTTCATAATTTATTCTTCTTCACAAAAATCATTTTTTAATCTAGTCACTATTATTGCTATTTATCTGCCGCACAATGAGAGCTTTTTGCTGAAATTACCAACGATTTTTAACTAAATGTTTTTCATTAAATGAATCAGTCTATAATAGGCGAACATAATTCACTCTGATAGCTGCATAAACAGGTATTTAACGCACAACAGCAACCTATTAGAATGATTATAAATAACAGAGCTTTAAGCAATAAATAGTTTACTTTCCTATAAAATATTTCTCAGTTCTCATTAAACATAAACCGCGAGGTAACTATTAAAAAAATACATCGCAATTATACAATAGCCTGTATTGATATACAATATACATTGATAGAAGCAATTATTCCTACATTATAAAGCTGTATTTTAACAGTTGCAAAAAATCTAATAAATTGAACTGTTAGGTGAAATTTATATCCAATCGCCGCCAACTAACAAGAAAACATAACAGATTTCATGTTCCGAGAAATTTATAAAGTAGCAATACTCGGATCAATCTCATTAACTACGTGCTCTATACCCGTGGATCGTAATCAAGCTAGACATGAGTTCCGGTACAACACATTTCAGCTTTGAAGGTGTTACACGCGCGATCGTACGGACGGCTCGTATTCCGGTACACTGCACATCTCATTCTACCTCCTCCCCGCCCTCTCTCTCTCTCTCTCTCTGACTCTCACCCACACGCACTCGCTGATGTTCTGACGTTTTGCACCGGTCTACACGCCACTAATCCCCGTCGTTAATGAGCAATATTATCAAGCCGCTTATTTTCTACACCAGCGGCGTAGTAACACTCCATACACAAATTAAATTGGATTAATCAACTCGCTCTTTTGGCACGATTAGTTCATTTTTTTTTCTCTTAAAATTTATTCGATCGTTTCACGCAGCGAGTTTCAATCTGCCTGTTGCACACTTTGAGAAAGGCTTTTAAAATTGAATAATGACCATCGGTGACTTAAAAGGTCATTTAATTTTTGCGAGTCTACACATAAATCAATAGGTGTTTAATTAAATTATCGTTTAATTTTATTCAGTAATCATTCAACTAAAAGGCATATGTCCCACATACATATGAATTTTACTTATGGCTTTAATACTTGTTTACTTTTAGATTTATCTCGACCACTTTTTGAATAGTCAATGCACGTATAAGTCAGTCTTAAGAAAAATAATTACTTTCATTGCTCTTATTTTTCATTAAAAAATTTAGAGATATGCATATTACAGTCTTATAAGTAATAAGCATGATTATCTGGAGGGCTTTATGTCTTATCACAGTTTATTATTACTGCTATTTTATAACTATGCTAATAAAGTCAATGGTTATATTAACATATCGTCTGGCGAGATAACTAAAAGGTATTGTTATCAATGCAACTACGTCATAAGATTGTGACCAATAAATTTATTAATTCGCTTGTAAACTAGTTACAAAGATTTTTCAATAAAATTTGCTTCATCGCCATGGTATAATGCCTGGAAAATACGTGTCTAAACCCCATTAAAGTATTTAAGTATGAAGACAAATGCTTTCGTGTAACGATTCCCATAAATAGCAAGTATCAATCTTTTACAATCAGGACTTTTATTTTATTAAATGTTGTAGATTACCTACACGATCGATCGTAATTATTGAAAACGATTACGAAAATTTCATGGTTAGACGTTTGATAAATTACACTATATCCAACAGGTTTCACAAAATATTAATTTAAATGTTAATTAACTTAAACACTTTATTTCTTCTCACCAATAAATTAGGTATGCTTAGTCATACGGGAGATTTATAATTGAAAGCGCAATCGAAGAATCAAAATATTTGTGTAGTATATCACAAGCTGCTAAGCTGATAAAGTGCAGCGGCAATCCAATATTGTAATATATCTGTTTTCCACCTTTACAATAGAAATTTCAAACAGCGTACACGCAGTCACGATCTAATTGATTTAAATTGCTTCTTCCTCTGATAAATTATAGTTGCGCTCATGCACCAGATTCCTAATATGCAAAAAATGTATTTTCATTCACAGCTCGCTCCCTGTTGGATTGATGAATGAAGGATAGCGGTATAAAAGACATTAATTTATTCTATTTTTTGCGATTTACGCGTGCTAGCTCCACGCAACAATTATATTTATTACTTGCACGATTGTAGATCAAAGGAGAATAACAAGCCGATCTTATCGCAATTATTGCGAATTCTTTTAGCGCGCATTCGACCTGTCATTACTCATGATTCTGATAAATGTAGGCAAGTATGCGTATATTATCTACAGCAAGTACGTATAAAAGAAAGTTTACGAATAGCTGTGATGAGAAAGCTTTCGACTGTGGGAAACAATATAGTGTAATTGAATATCATCAATAGTTGTGATTAACTGCTTACGTCTGTATTACATAATATATTGAATTTCGTATCTCAAAGGAGTTGTAAAAAATGTTATTGATAATATTGCCTTCTATTAATATAAGAGAATAGAAGAAAATGTATCGATGAAAAAATGAATTTTTACATAATCTAAAATTGAGAATGTGAAGAATAATTATATGTAGTACTTGCAAGATAGGTAGATAGTGCTTATCTTGGATGCATATTCGATTAATGAACTAGTTTCGGGATGACTTCATCTAAAGTTCCCGTTGAGTATGTAGATTATATTAAAATAAAATTGAAAATATTTACACAAAAATAAATAGGTTCTGCAGTAAAATCTGTCGTAATGTTAATTCAGAGTACGATCAAGAAGAAAAACCACAAGATTATAGGAAAAAATCGAAGAAAACAATGAGAAAAGAGTGAGAGTAAACCACAAGGAAAAGGAGAATACTTGAGCTCGGCAACAAAGAACAGTAATAAAGAAAGTCGAGGAGACATCGTAGTACAGAGAGAAAGAGAGTGAAAGAGAATAATCTCGATAGACGAGAAAAAGGTTGAACAAAAGTGAAAGAGACACGGTCCCGGCAGCAAAAAGAGAGTAAAAGTGGAGAGGGCGAGCGGGGGAGCGATAAAGCGAGGATAGATAGATCGTGCACGGTGCAAGGGAGAAAGAGGGAATGATTGGTGGATTTACGATCGACATTTGCGTCCATCGAGAGAGCCGCAGAGCGTAACTAACAATAAGACTCCTGCGCTGGCCCTACACACACACACGCCGTGTAAGCGCCTCGGCTAATCAAGGATGCCGCGCGATGTACACATAACATTGACTTTGCTTTGATGATCGAATTAGAATTTGTTTCGCCACAGTATAGGTGAGCAATGGTACAAAAAACTAAGACACCTTAGAAATGCAGGAAATAAGAATGAAGCATTAAGGCAACGTTTATATTATCGTTTATGTCAAGATGAAATATGATAGTCATTTATGTGGTTACTTTCTAAAGTAATAATAAGTGATCGTAAATGTTAGTAAAAGCAATATTTTGATTAAACCGAGTGGGCATATGAAGAGTCGTGAAAGCTTTGTTTCATATCATTGGACTTGGTCTGAATTTATCATCTCCAACAAAAAGTAACGCCCTTTATGAATTGAGTTTCAATGACAATTTACGATGCCGCTAGAGAGAATGATATATTACCCGCAACGAACACTAAACTACCACCCAAGGTTTTTGATTCTGTCACGTGTTGCAGTAAAGCTCAATAAAATTTACGGTTACATTAGGCGCTATCGTATAGTTAACATTTATTGTTTTCAAGCAGCATTTGATTCATTTTCTTCCACAAGTCAGTTGACAAATTTTATTTGGCCTTCTAAACCTTTGTGTGTATTAATATATATTGTCTAACATGCTGTAACACTATATAGTTCTACTATTATTTATTAAAAAAAGCGGAAAAGCTACAGAAACAATCGCACCAGAATTCCTCGCAACTCTTACAACATATCTGAAATTCCCGATTCACGTTAAAAGTCGCATTACGGCTCTCGCTTTCTCACAATCTCGACTACTAATTGTCTTACGCAATATATATCGAAGAGGCCGGGCAAGGGGAGAGCAGATTGCAGTCGAATTCGTAAATTGCGCAGAAATGTCCGTGCTGCATAAATGAAAGGAAAGGGGGGGGTAAGGGGGGGGAAAAGCGCGGGCGGGCAAGGAAAATTGAGCCATTAAGCCTCGCGATAGTGGCCGGTCGCGCGCCATGCGCATCGTGATCTCTTACATATACCGGCGTGTGCGCGGTGTGCTTTACGAGAGTGCCGCGCGCACGTAAATGACAATGGCAGGGTCCGGCGCGGCGCGGCCGGAAGAAAAAGAGTACGGAGACTTTACGGGATCTCCCGGCGCTCGCTTTCATGAGAAAGCGCGGATCGCTCGGCGAGGTATTCTCTTTCGCGCTGCACGAGGATCGTGGAGTATCCGCCGAGCGCCGAGGGGGATGAGAGATCGGAGATTAGCTCTGGAATCCGCGCGCTCCGGGGATGCGTAAGTGTGTCTGAACTCTATATACCTACACGCCAAGCACGAGTAGGAAGCTGGAGCATTCCTATCAGCTCGCCGGCTTCGATTGGATTCGTGCTTTTTCTTCCTATACGGGCCAACGAGGGCAATCGCTGGACTTTGAAATCAGGATTTTTCTCAGATTGAACAATATCCCGTTGTTGCTCTAGAATTAGCCTTTTATTTTAATTTACTCACTATTTCTTTTTCTATTTACTAACTGCGACTATTTGCTTGAATATTGATAAGCCTTAC
>JAPYZP010001086.1:0-28082 GCA_030522985.1 Torymus sinensis | reverse complement strand
ACAAACCTTGTGAACATGCTTCTGCGCATGCGCACTGGGAGCAGACAAACCTATAAGTAATGAGAATGGCGATATTTTTCATTTTTTAAGAAAATTGGGACTTTTTAAAACTTGCTGAAGTAGTTTTGAGGTAATTAACAAGATTAAAATTTCAGAAATCGCCATAAACAAAGAAGAATCCCACTGGGGCCCCGACTTGATATACGGCACCACGCGCCGAAGCCACCTTAAACATTATCAAATATTTCGCTTTGAGATAAATTATTTTAATTTTTTTTTTAATTATTTATTTATAATTAAAATAAGGCTTTCACATATTTTTAATAAAAAAATATTTTCGTAAAGGATTTATATAAAAAAGTTGAGTGAATATACAAAATCAAATCGTTTCATTTCTACCGCAATAAAAGCGTTAGTACATAATATATAAAATTTCACATAATTTTTAATGTTATGGAATTAAAGGTCTGTCTTGGGTCGTTTCTCGAGATATCCTCTGATTTTATCAAAACTGCGGACTTTGTCAACGAGTTTCTTCAAATTGGAATGATTCTCATTGACGTCTTGTCCCAGAACATTTGTAATTATTTCGCTTATTCCTGCGTAATAAATATCCGCCCAAGAAATCTGAATAAAAAAATAATCATTATGGTGCCTCGTCCATCCATTATAAAAAAAAACGCACATAATTTAAAAAATGACTATTTAATCGACTACAAATTATTACCTTGCCATTAAAGAAGAAACCTTCGTTCGCCCCAACTCGAGCGTCCAGCTTATCCAAATAAAACGGGTACTTCGTTTCCATTCTCTCTTTCAGCATGGCTTTGAACGTCGGATCGTTTTCCTTGTAGTAGTTTCCTATCGCTGCGCGAAGAATACAAGTCGATTTTTATAGCGTTTTCATTACCTTTGAGAAAATCGTGAGTGCAACAGTAAAATGTCATATGTGATAATATATCTTACACAAACGCATATCCTCTATGTCGTAAATCAAAGCGTCGATTTGGGCAGCCTCTTCCGCATCGGAGGCGTCCAGATCGAACTTCCTCGCTATGTATCGGCAGATGCCGATATGCTGGTGGTACTTTACGTCGTCGATCTCGAGCACGGGAACTTGTTCCATCGGCATTTCTACAATTTACATAAAAAATATATACATATGCACTGTCAAAAATAATACTTTAAAAATACCGTTTTTATATTTTGAGATCCACTCATCGAAATCCTTGAAGCGAATATCCTCGAAATCAGCTCCGACATAATGCAACAGGTAGCGAATGGGTTCGGCGAGCCCGGTGACGTTGAAATAATAAAGCTTGTAGCTCGACATATTGACAAATATAATTTATTATGTATATAGCTTAAAAATTCACTTGAGTAAAAGCTTCGCAAAAATCACTGCAGATTTATATACCGCGAGAATTATTTCCAATCTTCAAGTGGACGAACCTCGAGCGGCAACGGGCCGATTGTGACTGCGTCTGCGTGATGGCTCAAGTGCCGCAGCTAGGGCGACCTTGAAAGCGGAGATCTCGCGCGCAGCGATACTAATACTTGTGTGTCTCTCTATGTGAACGAGATTTGTAAGTCGCCGAGAACGATTCGCCGGTGCGCATCCTTTGTATCTGTCTTAAAGAGAACGCGAGGCGAGAGAGCTCTTCCATAGGCATAGTTAATGTCGTGAATAAATTTGGCTTCTATTATATCCTTTTCTCGAGTAGTGTATAGTGGTTCTAAAAATACGAGGAAGAAGGATCGGAGAAAAGAAAACTATTTTTAAAATTTATGTATAATAATCGAAATTTAACTGTCAAATTCGGCGACAAGTGAACTTGACAGTTTAGCCGCTAACACGGTATTATGTACGCTCGCAAGTGTTATATACCAATTCTTTTGAACCTGATTTGGTATTTTTAGAAAAATAAGAGGGAATACACTGGGAATAATTCCTTTTTTTTGCAAATGTTACTGTATAATATAATATTAAATCAAAATGATTAGAAATGATTAAACCAATTTCTCAAGTAAAAGATAATATTTTTTTATCAGATTTTTTATCAGATAAGTATACATAATTACCTAAATTATCATTCACGCAAAAGTGCTCAAAAATAACTTTTATGAGTTTGTGTAATGAGATGTCGCTAATAAGCAATCTGTCAATCTGAAAATATAAGAATTTTCTCCCAAAGAAATAATGTTCCTGATTATACATAAAATGTTTCACCATATGAGCAATTCATATGAGCAATTCCTAAATTAATTTCCCTTTTACGTCTTCAAAAAAGTAAAAAAATTTTTTTGAAGGCACACTCACGGGACAAAGTTTTTCTTGTTTGTTAGTCTTTTCTGAGTGTGAAAAAACATAGGTACACGCTGAATTGGATGGCATCATTTTTTTACGACAGTTTTAAGTCAATTTTTTTTTAAACAATATATAAAAATGCGTTATTCGCTAAAAAAAATACTATTGCATTCTTTGAGTGATTTTAAAGAAAAAAGTCTCTTACATGTTTTGTGCTAAATTGGTTTTGTGCTAAATTGCACTCCAAAAGTCCAAAAAAATTGTCAAAATTAAAAAAAAAACGATTTTTCAAACTTTGACAATTTTTTTGGACTTTTGGAGTGCATTTTAGCACAAAACTTGTAAGAGACTTTCTTCTTTAAAATCACTCAAAGAATGCGATAGTATTTTTTTTTTTTTGCGAAAAACGCATTTTTATAATTTTTCTTTTTAAATTGTCCTAACAAAATGATGCCATCCAATTCAGCGTGTACCTACGTTTTTTCACACTCAGAAAAGACTACAACAAAAAAGAAAAACCTTGTCCCGTGAGTGTGCCTTCAAAAAATTTTTTTTACTTTTTTCAAGACGTAAAAGGGAAATTAATTTAGGAATTGCTCATATACAATGGAATCGTTTTAATTTATCTACCAATTACAGCAGAATATCTCTATTAATTACCGTCATTTTTAAGCAATTTTAAACGATCGAATCATACTATTGAATCTGTGGTTTCCCGGAAAAACCACATAAGTGACCTACGTTTTTCAAAATAGATTTTATGCCTTATTATAATTCTTATATATTACGATTTACGCGAACTTTTAACTTCGAACAGTTCTCTATCACGTATAATCATGATATAAATTACTAAAGACGATCGTTGTCTTAAACACAAGGAAAAACGCTATAACTCCATTTTTTCAACATGTTCATTATTCTTCATTTTTTTAGAATATAACTCCCGCAACAAAAGTGGTACTTTAGGCCCGCTAGGCAAAAAACTTGATTTACTCGAAATCATGAAAAGTAGAGATACGTGGTTATTCCTGGAAGCGACAGAAATACTTTTTATGATTTTGCAACGTTGCGAATGTTGTTTAACAAATATGTAAAAGAGAAAGATTAAAATTATAAAATTAATTTTATACGAATATATATCTACTAAAAATAAATATTTTAATACAAGTTAGCATTCAGTGAGGTCAGTATGGACATATCAAAAAAAGCTGTTCATATCAATTTTGATAATTGCTACAAACATCTTTCATCATTGCAGCATCCAATTCTATCCGCCGTTCGCGTGCTTATATTTGTTAAAAATTGGTCATTACAATTAGGTAGATGCCAATTGAGGTGGCTTGAAAACAATTTCTTATACTATTGTATGTAAAAATTCAACGTAAGTATATAATATGTACACACCTATAGTTTTTTCATACTGCATTAAAAAAAAAAAAAATAATTATAAGTATCAAATGATTTCTTAACAATTTTATAATCAAGTAAATAAAGGGATTTTTATTGTAAAATTTTTTTATTTATAAAAACTGATTAATGAAAATATATATAAAAAATTTTGTTTACATCTCTAAATCCTTTAGGCATGTTCCTAATTTCCTATATTTGAATTTTCCCGCGTGACTCTGGATGACTCTGGACTCATATATCGATATAGGTGGCGTTGCACCGGTGAATCAAGTTTATATCGCGAGTCGAATTTCTGGCGTACTACGCGTAGTTCAGTGAAAGCCTAAGCGGCGTGTTTTCTTTCCTTAACTGGGCGCGCGAGGTGAGCATTAGTTCTTCTTAATATCTCTCAACATCCGTTAACATTCGCGTTATTTGTTGCTTCTACCCACGTTAAATCAAAGATGTATTCTTCAACAATGCAAAGTAATTTATATTTTTTGCATTCGAAAGGTTTTGATATTAATTTTTTACTTTTTAAAAATACTTTCATAACCTGGCTTGAGTCTTGACTTAGAAGCTCGGAAAACTTTGTTTTTTTAACATGTGTAGTTACCGTAGATTCTAAAACTATTAAGTATTTGTTCTATCAATCATTTGTTTTAATAATTTCATTTTTTCATTACAACATTTAAAGGTATTTTAGCGAAAATATCGCGTTTCGTTGATTGTTGTCTTGAACCTACTATAGACCTATTGCTTCCATGTGTTGGGATGATTAAAATAATCTATTAAATTCATAAGTAACATAGTATAGCCAATATTTTTGTTGAATTAACTGCTTTTTATTCATCATTAATAATTATTCAAGTGAAAAAATCCTTTTTTTATTTACTTTCATTCTACTATCATGTGTAAGTCTATGATATGTTAATACTAATATACATTTATTTTACTTTCAGAATATCGGGATGGGTGCATACAAGTATATGCAAGAGCTTTACCGCAAGAAGCAGAGCGATGTGCTCCGCTTCTTGCTGCGTGTCAGGTGCTGGCAGTACCGCCAGCTCACCAAGCTGCACAGAGCGCCCAGGCCATCCCGCCCTGACAAAGCACGCCGCTTAGGCTACAAAGCTAAACAGGGTATGTATTATTTTGTATAAAATTTCTATGAACCATGTTTCTTTTATTATAATAGTATCTATATGTTTCCTTCATTGGTAGTACTTTAAATTTGAATTTTATTTTAATAGATCTATTCAAACATTTATTTTTATAAAAAATTTAGAAAAACTTCTTTTACATGATGATTTTACATGCACCACTCTCACCTCATATATGGAGATTATGTATTTCTGATTAAAAAAATATTAACTTTTTAATAGTCATTAGTTATTAAGGAAAATTAGTCTTGAGGTTTGTAACTTATGTTTAAAACAGGATTCGTCATCTTCAGAATTCGTGTCCGCCGTGGTGGTCGCAAACGCCCTGTTCCTAAGGGTGCCACTTATGGCAAACCTAAGAGCCATGGTGTCAATCAGCTGAAACCAACCAGAAAGCTACAGTCTGTGGCTGAGGTAAGATATAAATTTCTTCAATAAATTTGTTATATTAAATGCTATTTTTATTATTAAAAATTTTCAAAGAAAAGTAGTTTTACATGATGATATCATCTAGATTTGAATAAGATGATTTTTTATCTTCCTTGGATGTCTGAATTAAATTAAGAAAATATATTATTTATTACTATTAGTTAAAGAATATTTTAATCATAAAAATCAATGATTGTGTTCTAGGAACGTGTTGGAAGGCGCTGTGGTGGCTTGAGGGTTCTCAACAGCTACTGGGTTGCACAGGACTCTTCATATAAATACTATGAAGTTATCCTCATAGATCCTGCACACAAGGTAAATATATTTACTTCAGCTTATTTTATTTTTATCGAAAATTCCATTGTACTAATGACAAATTTAAATTTCCAGGCAGTCAGAAATGATCCTAAAGTTAACTGGCTCTGCACTGCAGTACAAAAACACCGTGAACTTCGCGGCAAAACATCTGCTGGCAAGAGTTCTCGTGGTCTGGGCAAGGGTCACAGATTCTCACAGACAATTGGAGGATCCCGCAAGGCTGCATGGCTACGCAGGAACTCCTTGTCACTCCGCAGGAAGCGATAAGCTTCTCCATAAACTGTGGAGTCTGTTACAAGACTTGTACCATTTTTCAAATAAAATCATTTTATTTCAAAACCTGTACAGTATTTTTATTTTATATTAAAATAATTAAGAAAAATTTCGCAAAAAGTGTCATCATTATTTATTTCATTAACAGACTACTTAGTTCATATTAACCTTCATTTATCAGAATAAATATAACTATTATAACTTTAGTTCAAAAAATTGAAAAAAAATTTATTATAGGGACAGTTTTATATAATACCGTTAAAATATAATATAGTTGTAAGCAATTTTATGATTCTTTAATTATGTGAATAAGACAAGTAATTGATACTTATTAAATTAGTTATACCTAAAGATTTTCTCAATCCAAAAACCTAAGATTAAATAATAAGTATTTTAAGAAATTGATATTTTAATTTATTAACTTAACTTACAAAAAGTTTTATAAAATACTTAATGTCCCAATCAATGACATAATAAATGTGGCATTTAATACCTATACATAAAAAATTTCTGTTTTTAAATTAATTTGCTAAAATTGATCTCAGATTTTAACAATTATTACGAGTCCCTTTTACCATAAAAAAGAAACGGGTAAATATGCCCACGTGGAACATTTCAGCCATTCCCTTTTGATCTGTGAGCTGTGACCGCACAGTGCGGTGACGTCGTAACCTTACGGATGCACACAGAACGAGCATCACTTCATCACCTTTCTCATCAGGATTCAGGATCAGATGATGAAAGTTGGGTTATGTTCTTCTGTTGTCAAAGGGAGAGCATGGCATATGAGCATGATGAATACACAATGGAAGAAATATTTGTTGTGGTTTGCCCACGAGCATGTGGATTTCCGAATGGCTGTCAGTACCAGATTCATTAACAAATTTGCTCAATGAAAAATGGTTTGTATCGAATACAAAATAATAGACTTGTTTTCTTTTAGGAAATGGATTCAATCATCAAAATGTTCAACATAACCTTAAGATCAGTTCTCAAGCCTAAAGATCACGTAAGATAAAGTAATATATATTTTTTTTTAGTGTTGAATAATTTTAACTTACTTATTCTAATTATGTATTTAAAATATTTGTATTATAATTCAATGAGTACTTGATATCGTTAATAGCCATTCTGGATTGTTGAACTACCATCGGAGAATATAGCTCGTCTAATAGCCAGTAGATCTGTGTTACTTCGACACTGTATTGAATTATGGGCATATTCAGAAACTCCAGATGGACTTCATTCAAATTTAAAGTCTTATCCTCAGGAAGAAATAACATCATTTCTTTCAACTACTTTTAAAGTTACTGTTGAGACATTTTGCAAGCATTTTACACAAAAACAAAAAGTAGAAAAAATCGAGGTAAAATTTTATTTTATTTATTTTTTGGAATGCAATTCCTTTTGTTAACGTAATTAATAATCTTTTTTTTAAGACTTTTGGTTATTTACCATTGAAAGGATCAGTAGACTTGAAAAATCCAGACACAACTTTATTTTATATAGAGTATTATGGTCTTGAACCAAATGCAATTCCAGAAGACCCTGTTGGCTTATTTTTTGGTCGATGGGTAAGTCAATTTTATAATGCCTAGATATGTGAGTAAAAAAAAAAAATAATAAATCTTGAAGTGATTTCTTTTTATGGTTATTTTTTATAGCTTGCAGATGGTCAAAGAGAACAAATAAAAAAACTTTCCTTAAAATCTAGAAAATTTATTGGCAATACTTCTATGGATCCACAACTTTCTATTATAATGGCAAATCAAGCACAAGTTAAGAGTGGAGACATTGTTTTAGATCCATTTGTTGGTACTGGATCATTATTGATTCCAGCATCAATGTTTGGTGGTTACACACTTGGTACTGATATAGATTATTTAATGATTCATGCTAGAACCAGGCCTAGTAGAATATCTCAAAAAGTGAGCTAAAACTTCTTAAAATTTTTTAGTAATTATATATTTCAGTTTTTTAATTTTTAATTAAATAAATTACGGAATTTGATTACACATTTTTAGATAAGAGAAGAAGATGAAAGTATAGCAGCCAATATGGAACAGTATGGAGTAGGATCACGTTTCTTAGATGTTATAGTATCAGATTTTTCGCGGCCTCTATGGAAATCGGATATAAAATTAGATGCAATTATTACCGATCGTAAGTTTTCATTATATTGAAAATAAAAGAAGTGTTTTATTTTCATAAGCCACAGTGTCTTTAAATTATTATAATTTGACATTTACAGCTCCATATGGTATTCGCGAAGCAGTAGAACGCATTGGAACCGCCAAAACTAATCCTTCTATTGAGGAACATCAAGTAGAAACGCACATTCCGTCCAAAGTAGTATACGAATTGTGGCAATTGTTCACAGATCTGTTGACGTTTTCTGTTAAGCATTTAAAGTTGACCGGGAGAATAGTCTTTTGGTTCCCGATATTTCGGTAATTACAAAATTTAAGATTTTTTTTTTGTAAGACAAATAGATTTTGAATTGTTTTAAGTGCTTCGAAATATTAATCATCATTAATGTTCCTAAATTGTTATTTCAGCAAAGAATACTCGGAGGATCAACTGCCCGTTCATCCTTGCCTAAAGCTCATATCAAGTTCAGAACAGGTTCTGAGCAATTACACTAGCAGGCTATTACTGACGTACGAAAAAATCAAAGAGCCAGAGGTTAAACAAACTTCTAAATGACACGTACTATTTAATATAAAAATTTTCCAAAAAAATATTCATAGAAACCATTTTTTTTCCCCAACAGTCGGGCGACCCGGCGTGCACAATAGGCGAGGCGAACTTCCGCGACCAGTATTTCAACATGCGCGAAGAGCTGCGCAGCGTGCGTCGTGCGCGCCTGAGCGCGGAGCGCGCGCGCATGAAGCAGGAATGGGAGAAGCGCAAGCTCCTCACTAACGGCGCCGGGGAGAAGACGTGACACAAGGATGTACATAGATAACAGGAAAAACACATCAGCGAGTACTTTCTTAATTGTATAATAAATATTAAATACAGATCTCTCTTTTTTAACTTAAACACGTAAGAGTGTGAGAATTCGTATTGTATACATGTATATAAATAGTCACCACAACGCACCACTTACTATCTAGATAATAAAATTACGCTTTTCGAATGATACATGGACATGGGTGGGTGTTGTATGTGTGTATAAGTACAAAGTGGATGCACGCGATGTGTATTGTCACATCGTTATACAATGATAGTACGGTCTGTTACGAGTTCGGATTCTTTTTCCATTTCAACGTATAAAAAAACTAAGAGTAGAAAGACCTAGTCGTATAAAAGGAAATACAAGTATAAAATAATACAAATATATATATAAAATATAGTTTGGCATACAACAGTACAATTGGCACTTAATTCGACGAGTGCAATTGCGCATATAACATATAAAAGGGCTCGGGCGACGAATTTTTTCGAGTACGCAAACTCCGTGGAGAAAGTTCATCGCCGAGCTTTATATCTCTCTCTGCGTACTTATCAGTTCAGGCGTCAGGAATAATATAATAATAAAATAATAATACAAATATCGTTTCCTCGTCCTATACAAATCGCGTATACACGAGCTCCGCGCGTACATCGGAGCTGCTCGCATATATATACGCCGCGACGAGAATGTCGTATTCAACGAGCGCGGTGTTTTGTCAATTATTTATTTAATATCGTTTTGTCTGTCTGTTTCTCTCTATATGTATATATCTGTGCATGTAGAAGTCTGTATACTTATATATATACGTATATGGTTTGCCCCCAGAAAAATAAAGCGACCGATCACCGACACGCGCGCTTCGTCGCAAGATCTCGTCGTCGTCTCTCGCGCGTTCCCTCTAGCATTTGTTCGACAAAGCTCCACGTGCGCGTAGCATTTCACACAACAGTCTTTCAAATTTTTTTCATTTTTCAAATTATCATATATATATATGTGTGTGTAGTATATTTTGATTTTTCTAATCGATATCGAATGAACAACGCCGCAGCTACGCCATATACGGCCTACAGCAAATGCCCAAGGGAACGTGTCTCTAGAGAGGAGAGAAAAAAAAAAAAACAAATTTCCTATATCTCATCATATCTCGTCATCTCTATTCATATCCATCACTTGAGGTTCCTGCCGCTCTCGGCGTTCACGTTCACCGTCTGGCCCTCGGACTTGGAAACCACTCCCCTGCCAACCATCGACGTGTGATCCTCCTCGTCCATGGGGAACTCGTAGATCGGTTTGAATCCGCCGAACAGCTGAGGTCGGAATTTATCGGGATCGAAGCTCTCGGCACTATCGGACTTGTCGGTCTGCGAGTCGCTCTCCTTGCTCGTCGACGACTCCGCGTCCTTGCTCAGCGCCTCCGCGCCGTCCTTCTTGTCTTCCTTGGTGCGCTCGGTGCCGTTTACGGGCCCCGGAGCCACGACGACGCTCCAGCCGTTCTTAGCGGGCATCTCCGCCGATACACTCGCGACGAACGGCGCCATGAAGCTCTGGGGCGACGGGGCGGAGGACGAGGAGCTGCTGGGTTGCTGCGAGGGCAGGAGGACGGGTTTCTCGTCGCGATGGAGCACGTAGTCCTCGTCCTCGTCGTCGAAGTTCAGGTCGTGTCGATGGTTCGCCGAGGGTGTCGTCGGTGTGTAAACGTAGGCGATCGGGCTCGAGGCTTGATTGAGGGGGAGACGGGGGAGGGTCGCGGATATGGTGTTGGCTTGTTGCTTCTTGGTGGCGAAGGGGAGAAAGTCTTGGAGGTACGAGATGACGTTGAAACTGCTGTCGCTGGAGCTCGAATCCTCGGGTTTACTCTGCTCCTCGTCGTTCTCGAGGTCGTCGCTGGGCACGAGGATCGGCTTCTCTTGGACTATCGCCGAGGTGTCCGATCTGTCCAGCGGGTATCCCTGGCGTAACATTTATTTTTCAAGGTTAATATAAGAGTTTGTCAAGCAAGATTCGATGGAAATTATATACTTAGTTCGTTTTCAATAATTCGCATTCAGAATACAGTAGATATAGTAAAAATTATCCTACTATCTCCGAAAGCCACTACAGACTGTAATAAAAATGTACATAAAAATCTGTATTACAACATTTTCTGTAGAATATAATATAGTACTTCTGTAGAGTATTTCAGTCAGTATGTGGTAGCTTTACGAGAGAGTATGGTAATTTTTGCAATACTTGTTTCACAGTCAGTAGTGTGCTATGGTTACATAACACGATTTGACACTTTTGAATTTTGTCCTTGTTATATAAGTTTGAAAATTGGGTAAATTTACAACGGGTAAATTGTTAAATATCTACTATTTCAACTAATCTTATCATTTGAAAATATACGCATAAAATTCATCATAATTACCTGAGGCGCGAAATTCCCATTCACGGCATTATGATGCGGTCTCTTGCCGTAATAGAATCCCGGCACCTTGTCGTCATTCTTGTCATCTTCCTCTTCATCGTGAGGCAATGTATCTGGTGGCAGAGGTAGATGGGGCCCGTGGGTACCGATGACAACGGTCTCGTCGCGCTCGACGAGGTCTTCCTGACTGCCGATATTTACCGCGCTGTTCACCGGGTAGACGACGTACACGGGCCCGGACTCGGAGGCGCTGCCATCGTCCTGGACGTCTTCGTCGGTGCCCTTACGACGGTCAGCTTCATTCGTCTAATTTTGATTTTGTTTTTTATGAATTAAAATTTTTGAATGAGTTTTGATATTGAGTTTTAACTATCAATATATGTACAGTTTTTACAGAGAAAAATAAAATTCTTTTAGAAATAATGCAGCTTTGTGGTTTCATTCGCAGCAAATTCTTAACCAACTTGAATCGTTTAAGTTTCACTCTGTATCTTGTATGCATTAATAAATTGCCGAAATTAAATTTGAACAAAAAATACAGCTTTACCGAAAGTTTAAAAGAAAAATGAAAAGAAAAAAAAACGAGACATTTAATTTCTATAACCCGAAAAGATTGTGAACTCACCAGTGTCGAGTTCTCATCCCCATCGCTCTCCCCGTCCTTCTTCTCGTCCGACCTGTTATTAATCTTGAACAGCGGCGGCAGGTTCGACCTGATGATCTCCTCATCCAATCCGCCCCTCTGCTGGATCATCTGCAGGGTGGCCACCTTGGGCACCTGACTGTCGCCCCTGTTGTGCGGAAAAATAATGGGCCTGGGCGGCACCTGGGGCGGTTCCGCCGAGAACCTCTCGCCGGCGATCTCGTCCTCCATTCTGAGCTTCTGGCCGACGGGTCGCTGACCGCTCGTCACCGGGGGTCGGAAGCGTTTCAGGTGCTCAGGTGTGGGTAACGGGGGTGGAAGGTCCTCCTTGCGTAGATTGTGCGGCGGCGGGGACGGTAGAGGAGGTGGACTGAGCCGCTGGAGGTGAGACGGGGGTGGAGAGATTGGGGCGTGCGGTTGCTGGGGGCGACGGGACGGGTGGTGCGCGTGCGAGGGCGGAGCTTGAGATGGCGACGGGGGACGAGGGCGGAGATATCCCGTTGGTGGGGCTGGTAGTGTGCCTGTAACGAGAGGAATTCATTTGGTTAGGTATGGTTGTTAAACAGATGAACGAGAACAAATTAAAAGAAAAGAAAAAAATTGTTGGTCTCCATCACGCGGCCTCTTGGACCCAGCCTCTATCATCCACACCTTTCTTTAGCCATTTTCCTATTATTCACATTATTTCCTGAAGGATCTCTCTTTTACACTTTTTCCCTACCTAATCCACCCTGCATTCGGCCAGGATTATGCCTGTGGGGCGGGGAAGACCTATAGAGAAACCACGTGGGATAAATCCTAATTAGGAAAACCGGTCCTGGTATGGTCGGTGTATACAGGAAGAATTCAGTTTGGATGTCTATGTCATATTCCGTAGGCTTAGAGGCTCCGAAACTGTATTTATCCACACCTCCCACTTAGTTTTTAAGAAGCCAAGGTCAACACCTAACCGACCACACGAGGTCGCCGCAGAAAAAAACGGTCACCGATCCGAGTACTTATCGTCCTCTTTAATTGCTGCTTAACTTCGGTGATCGGTTAATGTGGTGACTGCCCAACTGTCGGTTCGGACGAGAGCGAATTCTATTCGAGCCTCTTACGATTCAGCTGCTTTGAATCTTTTACTTTTTTAAGTTTTGCCTTTTTAAAAATAACTGGAAACAAAAAAAAATAGCTTCTAATAACTACTCTGATCGTGAAAGAGGGTGCATATTCATTTGATTATACAGTACCTATAACTATATTTATATAGCTAGTAGGTACGCATGATCATAAACTTTCAGTTTTGATTTGTATAATATCATATAATTATATATCATCAGTACTTTTATTAGACTCTTGAAAAAAGAGATTTATAAGAAATTCAATACAAATTACTTTAAACATATAATTTTGTAAACGTTTATTATTAAGAAAAATACCAGAGTGTCAAACCTTTACTGATACGATAAAAATAATCTTTTATTTAGAACTTGTCTTATTATAGCTATAGTATAATTCTCTTTTCCTTTATACTATTATTATATAGAATACGTAATAAAGAATAATAATACACGTCATGTACGAGTTGCATAGCAGCGTAGGTATTAAACAAAATATAGAAAATTGGTATGTTGAAGAACCGTTCCGGTTTACACAATAAGAAAATCATAATGCTCGGACATGGCAATAAAAACTAAATGAAAAGAAAGACAATTGAGTTTAAACAACCGCGACAGTATAAGTAGGGAGTGCGGTAAGAACTTTCAATTGACATCATTTCGATCTGGCGACTACAATGGAATGCGAAAATTTTACCGCAAGTAAGTAGGTAATGTCCCAGATTGTCGAGACGCGGCAAATATTTAGTCTGAATATTAAAACTATTCATCGTAGCAATAATGACGATGGCGATTGACGTCGGGAAAGTAGTTCTTACAGCGTCTTTACACGTCATCCTCTCCTCCGTTATTTTCATACCTATGTATACCGGGAACTCAATTTAGCGCTAAAGGCCTTTCCATGTTTCTGATAATAGTACTGTCAATTCTCAATGAACTTTTAAGCAAGACTGCGTGTATATGTAGCTATACGGGATGTACAATTTCCGACCTCGAAAGGAAATCTCTAGTATCTATGCCACTGTTTAAAGTACATAGAATTACATGCAGACGTAGAAAGAAAAAAATATCTTTTTAATCACGGAGAAAGTTACTCAACCCTTTCGGAAGAAGAAAGCTGAGATAAACCGCGAAAACCGTAAGGTTCCTACTTCGTACATCCTGATTACAGGTGCGAAAATAACACGGTTCGCAATATTATATATATACTTTGTTACTTTTTACACGATAGTCTTACCATACCGGACTTAATCCACTTACTGAAGTTTTCTCAACACAAGCAATAACACAAGCAACGAAAACCTACCTATCTTGTCAGCGCCCCTATGGCCGTATGAAGTCTTGGCGTTGGGCCTGAACTGTGGCAGGATGTTGGGCAGTTTGTTGTCGTTGGGTCCGACGGTGGGCTTCCTCTTGAACCCTACGGCTGGTCTCTCCAGCTCGGGTCTTCGTCGAAGGAACGTTGGGGTGGTGTCGGGCTTTGTCGGATAAGGCGGGGGACCCTTGATCGGATTGTGGCCGTTGCCGTGGTGGTAGTGATAGAAGAATGGTGGTCGAGTGTGGCTTATTCCGCCCTGGGGTGGCCTACTGTTTGATAAATAATGAAGAGTAGGAGTTTAGTTTTGCATAAGTTAAAAGTAGAATTTGAATTAATTAAAAAGTGAAACTGGTGGAATCTATTTACCTGGATGGACGGTTTTCTGCTGGTGGCGTCAGATTTTCCGACAATTGCGGCAGGTTGTGGTTGTTATTATTATTGTTGTTGACATTGTTGTTAACGTTATTGACATTGGTTCCCAGAATAATGGAATTGTCAGCAAGGTTGGTAGATCCAGGTGTGATTTCCTTGACGGAGCCGTCAGCCTGGTTAATGACGATAATGTGCTCTTCCACGGGTCTCTGGTTAGGTACTTCGCTGTCAGACTTGTCTCTGATCTTGTCGGGGAAGGTTACATATCCAGAAACCGGAACGTCGTCAGTCTGAGTACTTGCATCCTTGCGGTTATTATCCTGGGTAGGGAAGACAATGGACGACTGGCTTTGCGTGTTCTGGAACTCCGAATCAGAATTTGGAATAATTTTCACAGCACCCTGGTTGACTGGAGCAAGTTGACTGCTGGGCCACTTTGGTGGGTTGTAGTTGCCGGTCGGAACTGATGGTTCGACCACCGCAACAGACGAAAGAGCCACAGATACCTTCTGATCCATTGGCGATGGTTGAACCTTTGAAATGAAAATTGTTTTATACAATGAATATATATTTTATACACATAAAATCTTGATTAATAAACATCGACTTACCGATCCGATGATTGGTCTGAAGTTATTTTCATTCGAGCCAATAGGTACATAGGCGTGCTGCTCCTCTACTGTGGATCCGTGAGTGTAGTAAGTTCCCTCCACATTTTGTCTATTACCCAGCACAAAGGATACTGTGTCTTGATCATGCGGAACAATGACATTGCTTGTGCTCTCAGGCAAGACGTTCACGACTGTTCCCGGTCGGTTGTACATGGTACCCGCGAAGTGAACACCTGCATGGCCGGCATTATTATTGTTAGCTTTGTTGTTATTATTATTATTGTTGTAGAAATCGATGGGTCGGTGTCCTTCAACGAAATTCTCGTGCACTGGAGGAATGAGAATATGGTGGTTGCCATTATCCAACGGCATCGACGTCACTGGTGGTTGCTGCTGCTGCTGGTGCGGATGATGAATGGGAACCATCGGTGGCTGCATACTGGTCAAATGGATTTCTGTCAACGGTTGGTGGTAAGTCGAGGGCGCAGCGAATGTCGACGTGGCGGTGATAGACGTCGGCATTGTTGTCGGTGGTGGCAAAGTAGTAGTGGTCATAGATGGACTTTCTAACTCAGCAATCTGCACGTCACCATGGTGAGGCAGCGGCTGGTATTGATGCTGTTGTTGCTGCTGCAGATGTTGTTGGTGATGAAGTTGCTGTTGCTGTTGATGTTGCTGATGGAGCATCTGCTGGTGCTGTTGTTGTTGGTGGAGATGCTGCTGGTTCTGCTGCTGTAGATGATGGTGCTGCTGTTGCTGCTGCTGTTGATTATGGTGCTGTTGCTGCTGTTGTTGTTGTTGGTGATGCTGCTGGCTGAGCTGCGATTGGTCCTCAGCAGATTCGTAATCGTCATAGCCGTAGTCGTAAGTCGACTGCGTTGTAACGCTCACAGGACTCTGTGGACCGTTACTATGGCCATTCACTTCCTTATCCGCCATTGGATTCTGACTATAAATTTTATAAAAACATTAAATTTCGGAAAAAATCATCAACACCATGATTTATCCACTGGTTTATGAGTACATAACTCACCCGTATTTGGTGCCCTGCAGTTTCTCGATCGGCAGCATTTCTTCGTACTCATCGTAGACATGCGTGCTCTTGGGTGGCTTCCACGTGGTCACCTTTGGCTGTGTTGGTGGGGTTTGCGTTGTCGTCGTAGTCGTCGTCGAAGTCGTCGTTGTAGTCGTAGTCGGTGGTTTAGTCGGCTTCATCGTTGTTGTTGTTTTCTTTTCGACCGGTTTCGGAGTAGTCGTTGTAGTTGTAGAAGTCGACGTAGTTTCCGGCTTTCTCGTGGTCGTTGTGGGAGTGGTTGTGGTCGTACTTGTGGTAGTGGATTTCGGATAGACCACCTTGCGTGTAGCCATGCTAACGGATACCTTTATAAAATACACATACAAACGTTATAAATACGAACAGAGCTGAAATCATATATTACTCGATGATAGTAATAACAGATAAATACCCTCGTAGCGGTCTCCTGATGGTAGGGCTTGTGGTTGTTAATATTGTAGCTGCTCGAGCCGCTTTGCACCTTCGTATTCGCGTACGAGCTCGAAATAAGCGGGTAGCTCTCGTACTTCTCCGAGCTGTACTTCACGGGCAGGTTCAAGAAGTCGTGAAAACTCGGCGAGTATGGATTTATCTCGTTCGGTCCCACGCGCTCGTTCTTCGAGTTCGTCGAAACGACGCGTTTGCTGTCGATATAGCCAATTTTGCCGTAAGGATAGTCCTTCTTCGACGCGTCATCCAGCTTCTCATCGTCCCTCATATCCTCCTCCTCGTCGCGATAAGTCTCGGACAGGTTCAGAGCCTTGACCGGTGGCGTCTTTTCGAAGTCGATCTTACCGGTAATCGGATCCTTCTCGAGGGAGAATGGCTTGCCGCCGTTGAACGCGAAGGCATACGGCAACTTATACCTATAAAAATCCGAATGCCACATTCACGCCACACTTCCTCCAGTCGAAAAATGTTATCTCGTAGAAAAAGTCATGATTGCTACATACCTCGGTTCCTGGTCGGGATAGGGCGTGGACGCGACGCTCGCCGAGCTCTCCTCGGCGATGAGATCGAGGTCGCCATCGTCGGATGTGCGCGCGAGTACCAGGTGCGACGACGAGTCGTCCGTGACCTTCTTGTTGTCCAGGTGGCCGCCCATAAGAAACTCGCCCGCGGCCGAGACGGACAGCGCCGTGGCACTGATGAGGAGTAGCAGTGGAGCCCAATTAGTCGACCCCATTTTCTTACTGAAATTCAGAGATAAATGATTTTTCGAGGTTTGTCTTTGTGATATTGGTATTTAACAACCGAATAATCTAATACAAGCTTGTTTATGAATTAATATTGTTTATATAATATACATAAATAGTTATTATACTCTATAAAGTTGAATTAATGAAAAAACCACTATACATTAGTTAAAATTGCTCCACCGTGGAATCAGTGGATAATATTCACTAATGAAATAGTGAATATTCACTATTTAAAATAGTAAAATTTCGCTATTTGAAATAGTGAAATTTTACTGTTTCAAATAGTGAATATCCCCTAATTAATAGTGAATATTCACTATTTCATTAGTGAATATCCACTAATTCTACAAGTTGAACTAATATACAGTGGTTTTTTCACTAATTCCACTTAAGTATACATAAGAATAAACGAACAAAACGGATATTCGTGTCTTCGAAAGAATGTTCGACTAATAAACATCAATCAATCGCTCCGGAAATGAAAGGTGAGTAATGAATCAGGAAGCAGCGTTTAAAAAATTATTTTCAGCGCGTACATATTTTAAATCATTGATTGACAGCGTTCGGGAATCGGCCAGAACGAGCTTTCCCACCGCAGCACAACCCATGCTCACCCCCATCAATTTGCTACAAAATTATTACCCTGAAAATCATAACCATTTCCTCGCGACAATATAAAAATGTTCGATTTCCCGGATGGACGGGGCTGCTCGAGTAAAACCAACAGATATAATACGAGCGACGGAGCGCGCGCGCGCGGTGCGAAATCGAAAATAACCAAATCGAACACACGCTATAGATCAAAACAACAACGGGGGCGAAAAAAGTCGGCGCGCGCGCGCACGCACACCAAGCGGCGTTTTTACAAAAAAGGCGACACGCGCTCGCTCGCGCGGGATATCTATATAATGAGGAAAGGATACCGTTAACGAGAGAGATTATTACGTCAGCGAAGGAAGGCACGCCGCCGCCGCCGCTGCTAGTGGGTCATCGCTTTCGCGTCCGGCGCGCGCATACTACTCAGCGAGAGGACGCCGCGCGATACATATGTTGAGGCTCGTTGTGTTGATTGCACAAAAATCTCGGCGTCTTCCTGTCTCCGGCTGTGTGTATACGAGGGAACGTTATTTTGCCGCGCACGTGACACTTAGGGTTTATTAGTTTTTTTTTTTTGTTCTCCGTATATACTTAATATTCGTGGCGGAGGATATCGTAATGAGTTGAGGAGCAGGGGGAGAGGGGAAATTAATTTCCTTTTGGAAACGAGAAGAAATCCGGGATTTTGTAAGAATATTCGCGTTCGAGTGGCTCGCTTTTGTGGTATTATTGGTTTTGCGGTGATATAGCCGTTTTGCGAGGGGGGAAATTTTATCGGCGCGTGGGACGGATATTGCAAACGAAAAGTGCCGATTCGCTCGGCGAAGGATGTGGCTTTTTTCTTTTTTCGTTTCGTTATAACAGAGCGAGGTATGGAATATATAAATGGAGAAAAATTCGATTATTATTTAGAGGCGCATTGCGTTGCTCGGCGCCGCGGCTTTTCCCATGATAAATATTACAAGTGAAATTATTCTGCGCGCTTCGTGCAGATTTAACGATCCAAAGCTGTAGATAAAATGAAAAAAAAAAGTGTTTATGTGAAAATGGACTTTCTAATGTGACTATTTATTCGTACGTGCGGGACCCGGGAGATTGAAAAATTGTCGTCATTTGTGCCAGGGAAAGTAGTTTTAATGCGGTTGAACGTTGGTACGCGGGAGTTCAATTGTCGGGATCAAAACGTGTTTTTGGTTGTCTAGGAAAGAAGGCAGGTTTTGAATATGTTATATGGGGTAATCGTTCCTTATTACCTCGTCGTTATTATACTCACCACTTTAGTTTTGAATACATTTACGAATCTTAATGTCAGCTTACTTATATACATAAATGTGCAATTCTATCGAGATCTGCGACCAAACCCTAAATGTGTTTTTGAAAATTTTTTTCGAGCTCACCTACCAAACCCGGTTGTGCTGGTGGTTTCTACTATAAATCAGAGAAATTCGCTGTTGAACAGGGTCTATCGAATGGTATACGTTTTCTACGATAAATTATATTTTTTGCGAAAATGGTCAAAAAAAGTTCTTCTTTTCAAACGTCAGCCATTTTTCCTAAAATCGGTTATAACTTTGAAAGGAATCGGCGGTTTTTAAATTTTAAAAAAGAAAATTAAAGCTCTTTTATTTAGGTTCAAATTTCTTTTTTGAACTTTTCAGTTGACAGATTTCAGGAAAAAGGGCTGACGTTTAAAGAGAACGTCTTTTACTATTTTTCAAAAAAATATAATTTGTCGTAGAAAAAGTATACTATTCGATGGACGTTGTACGACGGCAAATTTCTCTTATTTATAGTATAAACAACCAGAAAAACCTGGTTTGCTAGGTGTTCTCGGAAAAAAATTTTCAAAAGCACATTTAGGGGGTTCGGTCGCAGATTATATATTTCTTTTTTTTTTTCAGATATACACAAATGACCCTTTAACGATGATTGTAACCCTCTTTTCGCCAACCTCAATCTCCGTTTCCGCCATTCTCTCTTGGCAAGAGTAAAAAGTTTTCTAAAAAAACATTCTCCCATCGACGCTATACTACAACGAATCTTCCCCCTTCGAATTTTTACAAAACTATTCCACGCTTCATTCGCGCCTGCAAAACGACACCAAATCCCAATACCAAGTACCGTAACCCAAAGAAACTTCCTCCTCCTTCCTCTCGTCCCCACACCAAAGCCAATTCATTATACACGCTTCCTCTCGCGCAAAACCTCTATTCTCGCCTCAAAAAGCAAAGTATAGGTGAGAGCCATCCTCCTCGGTGTATACAGATATATATATATCCACCTTTTCCACCGCGAGCTTTTCTGGTGCACCCAATCAAGCGCATTATATATCAATCCGACACGGCGTTCATTCACCGTTGACCATCATAACAATACGCCTATACACAGATGGAAACACATTCACGCAGCGCTTAACCGTTTCGCTCGCTCGCTCGCTCGCGCGTGTGGCACCGGTGAAAGGGTACATACACACGCAGCATAAGTATCATCGATGGCACGACTGACACAGATTCCGCGCGCGGCCACGAGGAATGTTACTTATATATATACACACACACCTTTGCAATGGAGCCGAGCCCTCGTTAGCATGCGCGCGAGCGCATGAGGAGCAAGCGCGGAAGTGATGACGAACGCTATATATATACGGCGGGCGTGGGTTGTCTGCGTACACATAGCTGCTGAGGACGCGAGTTACTTTTCCTGCTTTACGGAGGAGGAGGTAACGGGCTACCGGGTCAGTTTGGCTCATGCCGATGACAATGGGCCCGCCTGTGTTTGTGTACGCGATCAGGGATTTCATTCGGCTGTTACCACGTGTATATATATTTATATTTATCTTTTCTTGAGAAAACAAAAATTTTTTTTTTTTTTTTTTTTTTTTTCGTGGGCTGTGGTTTAGGAGAGACTCTATTTATAACGTAAATATGGCAACGTTTGGTAATGATGTAGTATAAGCTGTGTTTATATAGAGGTATATAGTGATTATATGGTAATTCGTGGCTATCGTCCCGTTAAATATATATTTAAGTGGCCGTTTTGTAGAGACTGAATTAAGTTTTGTTATAATTAATACTGATTCCCTGGTAGAAATAAGTCGACTAAAAATTGGAAGGAAAAGAGAAACTGGCCGTGGGAAATGGCTAGTTATTAGACACACGTGTAACGCTTTTTTTATTATCAACTTCTCCCATTTCAGGGAACGGTCCTAAGCTGAACATTTTAACATTAAAATTTCCTAAAAATTTAATCATATATTTTCAAAATTATACTCTTAAGAGGTGGTTTACCGAGATATAGACAAAATTTAGTATTACTTATTTGTATTATTTGCAGCTTTATTCGGTGAGATATAAGCCAAAATCGTTATTTTTCTACATGACTGTGGGTATCTATTCCACTCATCGCTATATAGCAAATCGCTTGTTACTAGATTTATAATGGCTTCGACGACTAGCTATTTTTTAATTAGCATTAAAATGCCAAATTAATATGGGTAGTACAAAATTGTGACCATCTTAGCGGCCAATAAATGTGAAAAATAGGTTAAAAAATCGTTATACTTATGGAAGAAAACTGGAGTCCAATTTATGGAGATTTTCGATCAAACTAGCCATTTACTGCCCAAAACAATCATTTCAATTTTCACCAGGGTTACAATTCATTCAAAACGCCAAAAATGGTTTTCTTCGCGAAGAATAGTTCATTTACCAAATTTTAATTACTTATAAAAAATGCGAAAATGGCGTGGAAAAAGAAAAAAAAATAAGGGCACACCTACCACACTAAATTTTGTTGGTGCTTTGAGGGTTCTAGAACATGAGAAAATTGGTAAACACGCGCTATTCGTTGCCAAACTTTTTTGCCGACTAAATTCATCTCGAATATTTTATGCGATTTTTTCCCTCTTCTTCAAACGGCAGCCATTTACCTCAGGACCGATAGACTCAAAGTTTAAGAAAAAAAAAAATAAAAACTAAAAAGAAAGAGCTTTAATTTTCTTTTTGGAACGATAAAAAATGTTAGTTCCCTTAAAAGTTATAGCAGTTTAAAGTTTCGCGTCGAAATGGCATAAAAATACGTAAATCCATGCAAATCGTCCGTCCCGACTTGAAACGTGTTTTTGTGCCCTTTCGACGTTAAACTTTAAACTGCTATAACTTTTGAAGGAACCAACATTTTTTATCGTTTCAAAAAGCAAATTAAAGCTCTTTCTTTCTAGTTTTTATTTCTTTTCTGAAACTTTGAATCAATCGGTTCTGGACTAAATGGCAGAGGTTTGAAGAAGGGGGAAAAAATCGCATGAAATATTCGAGATGAATTTAGTCGGCAAAAAAGTTTGGCAGTCAAAAAACGATGTAAGTACACGAGTATGCCCCAACAAAATTTTTTCTTTTTTGGATACCTTTTTTGCGGCCTTTTACTTTTATATTTTTCCTGAATCAAAGTGGCTATGCTAGCGTCCTATATGTATAAAAGTCCGGATAATAATCGAGATAACGTGTGAAATTAAGTAACGGGGCATTCGCTTACACCTGTGTATATATACACATCCTGCGTAATTATTTTATACGAGTATGCGCTCTTCGCTTTTATACGGCAGTTTGCTTAATTGCGAATGAAATATACGAGGCTGGCGTTTATTAAATCTTTATCGCTGGCGGTTTGTTAAATCACTCGTAATATACGGGACGGACGACGTTAAAAGTTCCTCAAATGGCCTGAAATTGTGCGCGCCGAAAATGATTTTCAGAAGACGGCCGCTATTCACAATTAAATTCACATTTTTACCAGTAAATAAGGAAAATTATAAATGAAACTTATTTATATAGCTGCCAAAAGACACCAGAGTGAATTCTTACTCGTAGACAATATCACAAGTTGTATAAACAGATCCGTTTCATACGAAAGAGTCAAGTCTCCTTTGTTCAACGGTTGTCTTTCATTTCCGGTATAGGATCGACCCTATAATCACAATGAAATTCATATGTGAGGACATTTTTCAATATTTTAGCTATATTCTTTACATCAGAAACGTAACACAGAGTCGAATTTTAATTTCAAAATCAACATCAAATCCATACCGCACCGACAACGTCAACCAATCCCGGTAAGACTTATACTACTGTATACGCGCTACCTTCTCCGCCCCGCAGCTACCCGTAAAAACTCCTCTCACTGTACAGAACAGCTGTGTGCTCCTCGCCGTAGCTTTTATCCATAACCGTCGTGCGCATAGCGGACTATATACCTGCTGCCTATATACGAGCAACTACGTCGTCATCGCGAGCGCGCGCTCGTGGAAACCAGTATAACCGCGCGGCGGCGCATTCCGCCGGGTTTTTGTCTCTGTTCGCGTCTCGTTACTCGCACTTTCGAGCGCCGCGCGAACGCGACAGTGAAAAGTTCAGCGCGCGTGATGAGCGAGCGGCAGAATTTTTATGCGCACGCTCGAGTACAATGTTATATATGAGGAAATCCAGAATGTTGTTCAATGTTACGCGTTACCAAGCCGGTTAAAATTTTTTTTTGAAGGCACACCTCCCGGACATGGTTTTTCTTATTTCGTGTGTCACCAAATATATCACGAGAAAAATCGAGAACAATTAAAAATGTCTTTGTCTCATATTGTTTTCAAAGGTGGAAATTTTTCAAGAAAATGGTCAAAAAGCCCCTTTCTTTAAACCTCAGCCATTTATTCCAGAATCGACCAATTCAAAATTTAAAAAAAGAAAGAAAGAGCTTTAATTTGCTTTTTGAAAAATTAAAAAAGATTCGTTCCTTCAAAAGTTACAAAGGTTCAACGTCGGAAAGGCATAGTTTTAATTTCTTTTTTAAAATTTTGAATTGGTCGATTCTGGGACAAATGGCTGAGGTTTCAAGAAAGGGGCTTTTTGACCATTTTCTTGAAAAATTTCAACCTCTGAAAACAATGTGCGACAAATACATTTTTGGAAGGTGTGCCTTCCTCATATATAGTTGGGAACAATGATTTTGAAGGTTTCCTCGCGGTACGATGTGTATATATAGAGTGGGGTCGATTTAGATATAATATAATATATATATATATTTTAATCCCTATACACGGCGAATGAATTGCGTGGGTGTACGTTTATTCATTTATCCGATGGAAAACAACATCAGAGCGTTAATGTATACTTATTTTGGAAGTAAAATGAATCTGTATACAATTGCGTGGAGATAATATCTTCCGAAAGTATATAACGATCTTTCCAGCGTGATTCTCGATTTGTTATCAAGTATATGCAGGTGTAGTTTCTTCTCTGAAAGAAGTATTATAATAAAGATTATCAAGATAGCATATCTAGCTGACTGCGCAAGTCCAACCATATATATAATATTATCACGCTTGCGCGTGCATTAAAAACAAAAACAGGCTATATTTCTAGCTCCTCCCCTCGTTAACCGCGACAATTTTTTCTTTTTATATCGCTCTGCAGCGCAAACTACACACGCGTCTCGGCAACCCTTTTTTTCGCCTGCCTCATTCGAAACGTGTTTGGCTCGCGCGGGTATATAGCTATGCGCGCGTGTACGGGACACCACATCGCGCCGTTATAATATGTCGCAAAAAGGATCTTCGCGCGTGCAAATATGCGTCCCAGGGGGATGCGGTTCGTGGCAACTCGAGGAGTTAACATAATATACCGGCGATATATTTTATACGCAGATATATATTATAATGCCTTTCGGGGGATCCTTAAATGTATTTTGAGCGCGCGTGAGATTGACGCCTCGTCGTGCTCTGCGTATAAGCAGTTACAGGTATGCAGCGGCAGTTATGCAATTAATTTTTGCTTTTTTCTTTTTGCGATGGCGCGCAGGTGTGGCGAGCTGTATATAAAACGTTAGGGCTAGCAGATTACGATGTTGCGCATACTTGTAATCATATTTATATTAAAGTATCGAAACACTTATAATATATGAGGAAATCTGAAAAAAAAGTAGCTGCACTTATTTCCATCCCAAAATGTTTTTTTTTAAGGCACACCTACCGCACAGGTTTTTTCTTCTTCTTTATACCATAACTGAACGGAAAGTACTCGTGTTCCAGAAAAAATGACTTGGTGACAATGTTTTACACGTATATTAATTTTTCTTATGGAAATTTAACATGGGAAAAATCGATGACAAGTAGGCATTGATGATGAACCAATAGCAATCTATTTAAGAAGCCAAATGAAATTTTCACGAGTTCTTTTTCCGCTCAGTTATGGCATAAAGAAGAAGAAAAAACCTGTGCGGTAGGTGTGCCTTGAAAACAAATTTTTAACATTTTGAGATGGAGATAAGTGCTACTTGTTTTGAGATTTCCTCATATATATATAATGAAAACAACGGCTTCATCAACTACGTCTAAACTCTCTCACGATGTAAGTACATGCATTTATTTCCCGAGTCACAGAGAGAGAGAGAGAGAGAGAGAGAGAGAGCACAAAAAAGAAGCATCGTCCTATAATACGCGTGCATTCCACGAGCGACCGACCGCACCGACCGTCTCTTATTACAACCCATCCTCCGTGACTTTTTCCCCTCGCACATATATACGCACACACATGTATGTGTATACGCGCACGCTCGCATAACTCATTGTGTAAATTTCACCGAATCACGTAACTCCAATTCACCTCGTAACAACGACGAATAAAAAAAAAGAAGAAAAAGAAAAAACAATTTCCTACCACCCAATTAAGTATACACCCAGAAAAACTCTTCTTCTTCTTCTTCTTCTTCTAACCACGGGAGAAAAAAAAGAAGCGAAGAACCAGTCTCCCAGAATCTCCTCTATCTCTTATACGCGAGAGAGTTATTACGAGAGTCGGTTTCCCGCAGAGTCATTGCCATGGCCGCAGCAGCGGCAGCCGGGTGAGTGGTACAGTGGGATTTTGGGGCGACCTACTTTCGCGCGCTCGACGCGGGTCTCGCGGTCATATTATCACCGGCCGCGCGAGCGCGGCGATATTTGTAAGTAAGCGCGCGAGGTGAGTCTTCGAAATGACGCGGAGAGGATGTATATATGGGATGCGAGAGATTCGTAACGGTGCGTGCGCCGACACCGTCGCCGTGAAATCGAAAGACCGGATCGCCCGGCTTCGATTTGAGAGAGACAGACGGAGGTGGAGGGGAAGGTTTAATTTGTTCTTCTTTTCTTTTTTTTTTTAATATTGGTAGTCGCTTGTGATGATTGTTGGGTAATAATCCAGTGATTTCGTGGTGAGTTTAATATACGGAAGTGAGGGTGAGATATGGCCTTGCGAGGACTGGAGACACCATGTTATATACGTGTGTAGGAATAGGGTTCTATACGAAGCAGGTGACTAAGCTGGCGACTACGTCGACGAAGAAAGTTTTGTTCGATGAAAAAAGGTGGAGTGTGAATGTTAGCAACGTATAGAGTGTGTGGTGATCCATATTAGATAGAAATGGCCAAGAAGTTAGAGAATAGTCTGTTAAACTGGCTAATTAATCGATATAATAAGACGATTTTTCCACCATTATTTGCCTATTTATTAGATTGACGTTTGTATTTTATTTACTTACTAATTCTATCGTATATATGATTAAAGTGCATCGGATGGCTTACTAAAGTATAAATAAATAACATCAACTGATAAATCATAATTTGTTGTACTCATTCTATGAATCATTCCGCAAAACTTTTATTTCTCCGTCTGATTCTGTCTCTCTCACTCATTTCGTCATAATAGCGAGCCTTCTATTTAGCTATATTTTCGGACTAAAGAAGCTGATCAGACAAGCAAGCTTGTGTTTCTAATTTGTCGACAAAATCATTCCATTTTTCAATCGATTAAATGGCCGAATAATAGGGGGAAAAGGCGTTTTGCCGAGAGCTAGCAACTGGACGAAAGTATAATTCCCATTTTATAGCAAGTTTCTAATATAAATAGATTGATTATTAGTTATAAACTGTTTTGTATATCCACCGGGGTTCCTTTAATATTGAAATGAGCATTTAAATCAATATCCGGTGATGAAAATGAAGGATAAAATAGTACCGGTATATTAAAATTAAACAAACGATATAAAACAGTTCCTACGATTCGTTAAACCATAACGATACTGTGCACAAATTATCGAGCAAAGTATATATATATTATACTTCGGCTGAAAACCGGATGTCCAAACTAATAATGATCGGTACTAAAAAGCGTTTATTGAATAGATATCCTGCGTCAACTGGAACGCAAACGACTTCTCGTTCGCCGTCAGCTCCATCATTTTGCCTCGACACACAATCGTCATGCGGGCGGCGTTATTAATCGCCAATGTGTAAGTACGTATACCTTAGTCGATAAACAACCAACCCGATACATCCGCATGTCTTTCACTTCGCATGAATCACGAATGCACAACCAGCGAACGAAAGTTTTCACCGCAGGGATTTTCAAAGAAAGAGAGGGAGAGAAAAGAAAGACAAAAGCCGGCCGCCGGGGTTGCCCCCGAAAAGGACTTTCTTCGTCGCGGCGTCATCGGATTGTGTATTCGTCATACACATTATACGCAGCTGTGTGCAGTGTGTTTTAAACGAGAAAAAGTCTGCGCGCTTATAACCCACTTATTTTTGTCGCGATCGTGCATCCGAATCCTGTTAAACTTGTCTCGTATATAATATGTGTGTGTGCGTGTGTGTGTGTGTGTGTGTGTGTGTGTGTGTGTGTGTGTGTGTGTGTGCACCATATGAAAATAAAGGATTGATATACGCGTATTGTACTTTCCAATAAAGGATACAATCGGCGCGAGCTGAAAAACCCCCCCGGAGAAAAGTGAAATTCGCGCGGCGACTCGCGCGTCGAATTAAGATTCCCCATTTAGATTAATACTCAAGCGATAAACAAGCGATAATCGAACAATTTGCCTCGATTATCGAAAGGACTTTGTTCCCACACTCGGGGTACCATTTTT
>JAPYZP010001085.1:0-21193 GCA_030522985.1 Torymus sinensis | reverse complement strand
AAATTTTCCTATGCTGTAATCAACAGGTAGCTGTTCTTTACTTGGCAGGTTAGAGTGTTCCAGATTTCTTTTAGTATTTTCCCTGTTTAAACTCAGATGAACCTTTCTCTTGGTTGGTCTTCCTCTTTCTGGTCGCCAACTTTCATTAAGAAAATGCATTTTTGACTTTTCAAAACAGTAAAAATACTCCAAAACACAATAAACAGATATATGGACTTTCGTCTGCTTGATTGTTTACTGTGTACTAGTGATGGGTGGTACAAAACTGGCTGTTGAAAGCAAGTCTTCTACGCGTAAAAAAGGCTCTTCTACAATATTTCACATGAAAACCATTTAATTAAAATTTGAATCGTGAAAATTTGACTGTTTTTTTCTAAAACAAACTGGTATTGCGCTGTACTCGTAAATTTATTGGGTTGGTAGTAGCAAGGGGTATACTTTATAGAGCACTACTCGTAGACATATAAAACAATTTAAAAAAATTAGCGATAAAGCATCTTTGAATTTGAATATTAAGATTATGCTAAAAATGGTGTAAAATCAAGAAAAAAAATTAATAAATACAATTTTCAAAAAATATGAAATAAAATATTATATTATCAAATCTATGTATGGACATAGTTTTTATCTTAAAGTTAAAGAGTTATAGATTACATTTCTGCAATAAAAAAAAAATCGAATTCTTGATCATTTTCGACTGTACTTTACCCTTAAGAAAATATTGCATTTATACAAAACTTTATTTTTGTTTGTTCTCAGATATTTACCTAAAATAAATCTACCTAAACTATTACGTAAGAATTTAATATAAGTTTTAATATCATAAATAAATATGTATTAAACGAAAGTTTAATCAAAATTTTTAGTAAATAATCTTTTTAAATACGTTATATTTAAATTATTGTTTCTGATAACGGTTTTCTGCCACAAGGTATAACATGTGTAAATAAAATACAATCTTTAACATGTTAATTAAAAATTGATTGTATTCAAAGCTAAATTGATTTTACTAAATTGTAATTCATAACGACGCTTTAGTGCAGAAATTTCCTTTGAAACTAATTACTGTTTCAAAATAAGTTCATAACGAGGTATTATTTTATTTACTTTTTCGTGCCAAATTAGGAATTTTGTCACATGAATTCATTAAAGATAATTCTCTCACGCTGATGTTGGCGAGTGTCAGCTAATCTCATTAAAATCAAATAATAATAACCTACAAAAAGTATAACAAAGTTACCTCTGTAATATTGTTGAAATTTAAAACACCTCTTTCAACTCGGATAGTATTTTTCAAAATAAAAGGCAGCGAGATAAAAATAAAACATTAGAGAGTAGACGTATTAAAATCTTGCGAAAAAATACACAACACTTCCAATGGATTAGTTCCTTTTGAAATCCCACATTATAGTGCATGAAAAAATTAATCTTCAACAGAGGGTGGGGTGAAAAAGCGCTGGCGCCAACAAGCCGAAAAATAAAAGAGGAAAAATTCGAATTTATCTTGGAAAACGAGCGAGCTGACGAGTGAAAAAAGCACGCTTGCCACTCTCTCTCTCTGACAATGAAAAGCGTATACAAGCTCCGCAGAGCGTAGAGGGCACATGTGCAGGCTCGCGAGCGCCGGAGAGACACAGAAAGTCAGAATCGCGCAGGGGGTGACGCTGGGTTAGCTCAGCTAGCGACGCCACTGGGGGCGCGATCAGACGGCGGTGCCACACCGCTACTGCTTTCGGGGCCGAGCGACAGAGAGGGAGAGAGAGAGAAAAGAGAGCGCGCACCGTCGCCGAGGGGGCGCCTATCGACCCACTCACACAGTGTGTCTAACTACCCCTTGCGCGCTCGCGTCTCATCCGAGAGGGGAGAGCGCGCGGGAAGAGAGGGACGACGAAACGGAGCTGAGAGAGCCGGGCCAACGCCACGAGAGCCCCAGTGTGTAGACGGAGATTCGATGTAACCGCGGCACGTCTATAAGTGCGGGGTGTGCGTGCGTACCGCGGAAGGAGACTCGAAAAGGAGAAAGGTGTCCTTATGACTAGAGAGAAAGAGAGGGGTGAGGAGAGGAAGGCCCGCGCGGCGAGATAAAGGCGCTTGATTTGGACATCGCGGAGCGAATCGGGGAGGAAGCAGACCAGAATGCAGAGACATGCTCAGAGAGCAAGCATTTCGTCAGAGAGAAAATCAAGAGCGCGCACGGAAAGGCGTAGATGAGACACACTCACACACACAACAAAGATTTTTCTCACCATAGTCGCACTTAACCAAGTTATTCTCCCCTTTATGAACATGCGCGCCTTGTTAAACGCTGCACACACGTGTGCATAACTCCAGCGACTAAATGTTATAAACAAAAATTACGCTCGTGTAGAGCATTACGACGTTGTAGTCGTCGTCGTCGTCGCTCTTCTCTGCGCAGCCGTGCCGTCATAAACGCGTCCCGTGGGAAGAACAATACGACCCCGCCTACGCCTTCCTTGAATAATTGCGAGGATAGAGAGATAGATTATTTACCTCTATTTTCAGAGATAATGCACTTTGCACGTCGCTCCGTCGTACCAGACATTTGACGTTTTGATGCCTTAAATAGTATTTGTAAGGTGAAAGATTATTAGATGTTTCATAATTGTTTATCCAAAATAACATTGTAAAATGACTGCACTTGAATAGAGTGAATATCGCAAAGCTGTTTAAAAATGTATATAGAAGCAGTCATTTAAAAGAAAAATATAAATACCGTATAGAGCATGATTAAGTTTAATTTTAAAAAATTACTATCGCCAAGGCTTTCAGATGCGTCAACTATTCAAACACATACATGAACATTGAAAAAAGCAATTCAAACCCTCTTCGACTGAAAAATTTCCCAGCCTTCCATTTACTTCGGCTCGACTACAACCGATACAACTTTTCTCGTAATGACACTTCATAATTGAGGGAGAAATATATCGATCGCAATCTCTTCATGCTCCGTCTCTAATCAGCCAAATTACAATAGCATTCAAACTCTCGAAATTAAAAGTTGATTTCGTTCTTGACGAGCATTCATCCATCCACTCGTCGTCGGGACGAGAGCGCGATTCGCGCTCCGAATTATAAATAAAATCGCTTTACGGTCTCGGTAGATATAATAAATCAAGGATCGTCTCCGCTCATTTACAAATCTAATTATCTTTGGCGGCGGGAGAGAGTGGCGGGAGCGGTCGTCGCTAGCTCAGTCAGCTGAAAATACGAGATAATAGAGATTGCGCGCCTTGCAGGGGACGGGTGGGGGTTGATAAGAGATTCCGTCGCAGGACGATGAAGCGTATACCGGCAAAGACAGAGTGAGAGAAAGCGCAGCGGAAGAGTAACGAGACGTGCGGAAGGTAGGATCACGGCTTGGAGACGTGAAATATACCGAGAGTGGCCGGATGGATTTAATTATTGGAAATTATTCTCTTGTAGCTCTTTCCAGACGCTATTAACGTTCTAAAAAAGTTCTTCAAGAGCGCCAGATGAACTTAAATTACAGAAAATTACGTTATACTTTTGTTCGTTCTATTATTTTACATCTCTTCATCTATATCCTTTAACATTTATCTTTTTATCATTTCTTACAAACGGCTATTTTAACGCCATAATCTAAAAGCATATAGAACAAAGTGAATGTATTTATAAAATATTAGTCCAATAGCATAGCCCGTAAACCTTAAATCATTTTCATCCCTCTTAACCCACACGTAGATACACATATTACATCTATCTCCTCTTTCGTTTACCACGGAGAAAGAATCTTTGCCCGGGAAAAATGTTTCTGATCAACCTGCAGTGTGAAAAAGTGACAGTTGACAAAAGCACGATAATTTGTGCAATTTATGACAATCTATTTTCGGGAAGTTATCGGGAAAGCAGGCGAATTCCCAAATGCAGAAAGCGCCACCTCGGCGCGCACGGATGTGCTTCGGCTCGCGATGTAATTCGAAGACCTCGTTTTCAGCATGGCGCAGCTCACGCACGGTCCAGGTGCATGGCTGTCATTGTCCCGCGCGGAATACTGGGAATACTGAGAGCGAGAGAGAGGGAGAGAGAGAGACCTGTATAGTCGGCCCCAGCATTCGAGCGTTACCCTCACCATCAGCCCTTTCCCCTTTCCTACGCGCGCCAGTACGAGCTCCCACGCTATTACGATCCCCAATGGCATCGTATTTACGTAAATACACGAGAGTCGAGAGAGCGCCAGTAGCCAGCCAGCAGCGAGGAGGGCGAATTTCTCTCCAGCGCGTTTTTTCCGAGATAGTTTGGCGTTTTCGTTTGACGTAGTTTCGTGGAAATGCAGAAAGAGAGAAAGGGTGAGTGAGAGAGAGTCAAATACCGTGCGCGCTTCCCTTTCATTTTTCATCTTGCCGCCTGCGCTAACGCACGAGGAAAAAGTTTAGAAAGTCATTTTGTAGATGGCTGTATGTGCGCGCGATCCGCTACGTTGCGCTACGTTTGCAACGCCATTCATATCGATGCTTTATCGACAGCCGTTCCGGTATTTATAGTACAAACGGGGGTTATAAATGATGGGGCCGCGCCACTGCTGCCGCGCACGGACGCCCATGCGAGAAAGTGAAAATCTGTTTTTCCGCCTTTTTTTTTTGCAATCGTGCGTCGATAAAGCGCCGTGACTCTGTTTATGGCTTTTAATTTCCCTAGAGGCACAGAATGAATGAGTTTTCCTGCAAAAAAATAATGCCCACGCGCCCTGGGATAAAATAATAAATGGCAAACATTAAAATTATAATGTAAGTATTAAAACTCAACTTGATGCTTTTCTTCATTTTATGATTAAGAATTATGATAGCTTTATTTTTTATGCCGATGATAACCAATTTTCTCATTTTTATGAAACCGATAGATTTTTACCAGCTGCTCTAGAAAAATATTATGGTGCACTAAAGTTGCATGTTGACCTGTAAATAAAGATATTATCCGCGAATTTTAGTCCGGCTCTAAGTAGAAAATGCTTGTAGTTAAAAAGGGAGTTCTAGATAAGTTTACTCTCTAAATTAAATTCAATGAAAAATCACTATTTTAGAGTGTAAAGTCGGACACGGTCGAAATAGACCAAATGCACTCTGCCATAGTGAATTTAATGTAGAGACTAGATAAAAAATCATAAGAAAATTTTGCAAAAATAATCTTAAAACTATTCAGCTACATCGGGCGAAAATTTGAGTCCCAACAACTGATCAGAGCATCACTACGCATTTATTGTTCCAACTATTAACAAATATTTATTTCATAGGTAAAGCAACAATTCTTTTATTACGTTTATTAAATAAATTTGATAAATATAAAGATTGCGGCATTAATAGACTGTGTCCCTTATCATCCATCAATTCTTGGGTGTCTTCTTTTTACAAGAAAAGTTAAATAAAAATAAAAATCAGAAACTTTACACTAGAATATTCCTCGTAATACTATGCACACACTCTCAGTTGCGTAATGAATCCGTTTCGCCGATTTCAAAATAGGAATTTCAAAGGCATAATTAAATTAGGGGCGGGCGCGTGCGCCCTCGCCGACCTCCATCCCGTAATATCTCTTCCGTGGAAGCCTTTCCTACTATCACCATCGCTTTTTTGCCCTCCCACGCGGCGCATTATCCCTCGCGCATGTCCTCGATGAATTTCCGCGTCCCTTGCCTCTATCTTGCATCCGGGTCCGCATTTACCTTTCAAAGGCCCTCCCTCGTGCTTCACCCTTTCTGACCACTTCACTACGCTCCGACCCCCTGTTTATATGGCCTTACCAGCGCAGCAGAAAGTGCGTACTCTCGCGAGTAATTAAACAATCATCCTGAAGTGCGCGCACGCGTAATTTCCTTATAACGCCGCAAAAGCGCGCTGTAATGCGCGAAAAGAGAGATATAGTCAGAGAGAACGAGAGAAAGAATTAATGGAAAAAAACGCACCAGGAAGTCGCGCCAAATTGAATACCAAATTGCCGCGCGAGTCGCTAGTGCAAGGGGATTGAATTATTCTAATGCGTGGATTTTGAATTTCAGTCGCGGAATTGCGCTAGACGTAAATTCGGCTGATTTCGTATTCGGTCTGAGGTACTTATACGATTGCTTACTTAATATTAAAGAAACAATTTATTAAATTAGATCTTAAATTAGACACCAACAAAAGTTGTTCTAGTATTATTTGATTGATAAATGGTAACTTCTTCAGCTCATATTTATTCATCAAGTGCTACTTGAAGTTTGAGTTTATAATGTTATTATCCTTGAAATAATCTTATTCGAGTACCTATTTATATTTCTTCAATAAAAGTAAAACTTCATTTTTGAAAAATGTATTGAAAATTATACAAAACTTGTAATAAAAAGCTAGAAATTACAACTATTTTTTATAACTTAATTAGTTTTAATAAAAAAAGCTAACACCTTATTCCATGAAAAGTTAATATTATATTACATGTAGTAGCAAATACGCGAGAGAATCACTATAACTTTTTACTGCGAATGCGTTCATTTCCCGTAGAACTTTTACGAACTTCTTATTATACTTTTTCGTTGTAGCTCTATATAAAAAGTATGTTTTCGTTTCGATAAAAAACCCAATGGCGAGCCGTAATTTTTGCGAGCTCGCAAGATTTGACTATGCGCTGCCCGGTGGTATAAAAAAGTGCGCACCTGAAGCTCATTTCGCGAGCTTTGAAGTTTCAGACATCTGATTAAACGCGTATTGCGTTTTTTATTGCGAGTACCGCGTGTGTAAATTTCTGAATTTTCAACTGTACCTCACTGCATTCAGGAAAGTCATTATTTTTTCTTTTTACTTATTTTTAATTATTCTGCTGCGACCATAGTAATAAAACTGAGGCAGAGGACCACTTTATGAAGATTTCCAATGCTGGTTATCATCATAAATTAGATATAGGATAATCACATAAGATTTAGGAAAATTTTTATTTTCGATTTTGAAAAATATACATCGGTGTCGTCGATATATAAAATTTTTCCTCTTAAAAGATGCTTTAAAGGATAAAAGCGTACATTTTGGCGAGGTGACATTTTAGAGAACCGAGTCTTCACACTATCCAGGCAAGGTAGTGAAGGAAACTGGCGAATTTTATTTTACGCTTGGTAACCTACGGTAATTTGCTTTTTTCGACCGAGTCGGCCCCCGGGGAGAGAGCGAGAGCAACGACGGGCCAGCCGGGAGATTAAACCAATTTCATAGGTGCATCGAAATGCGGGCAAATAACGAGAGGAAAAAACGAGAGGCTACGCTGGCAGCAGCAGAAGCCGAAAAAACTCGGACCAAGTAGAGAGAGAGAGGGAAAGAGAGAGACGAGACAGACAGAGAGAGAGAGAGAGAGAAACGGGGGGGGGGAGGGAGGTGTGGAAGAGAGTTAGGAAAACGTCGAAATGACGGGAATGTACACGGTGGGTGCAATTGCAGTGGAAACGGCTTTGGCCGTGCAACGTGTTTTGGTCATGGGATCGCGTCACTAACTGCGACGATGGGATAGAGAGAGAGAGGGGGGCGAGACGGGAGACGCAAGAGAGGGAACGAGCGATCAATCTATACGGAGGGGGAGCAAATGTGGGAGGGCGCTGTGGAGTAACGCGATTGTATTGGATTAAAGAAGCTCAATTGAGTTGACAAGTGGATCGAAATTCCCGGAGCTGTTTATCCGGGCGATTTATCATTCGCGGAATATTGATAATTTTTTCTTCCCTTTCGGCCTTTTTCGTTCCATCTTAATTTTTTCGTTTTCTTTCAAAGGAAATGAAAAATGCACTTCTTATTTACATACACCCGTATCTCTCGATTCTACGAAATCGGAGAATTTTACTTTGAAAATTGTATAATAATTTATGGATGGACGATCAAACAAATTCCCAGCAGAATATTTAATTTTGCGATTACAATTTGCATACTAATTTTTATTGAAAATTTTCTCTGTGCCAGATAAAGTAAATTATTTGCGTTAAATATATCGCAATTTATAAAAATCGAAAATGTAAATATATATATAGTGTTTTTATAGGTATCAGAAACATGAGAGCCCTATATTTTCCCTATCATGTACATTTTTGTAAAATAACTTTCATAAGAATGTATCGTGAAATAATCCTTTTACATAAAAATCATAGCGTTATACTGCCGAATTGAATCTCTGAGTATCGTCAGACGTATTTCTGAAATATTATTCGTCAAGATATGTCGCTAATATGTATACGTACCGTAAAAAATTTGCCTACGTATATAAATTTTATCGCAAACTCTTAATCAACGGTATTCAAAATTAGTGAAAAGAATCATTTCATGAATTTTGATGAAGTCAAGTACCAATGTAATGGGATATTAAGATTTTCTCACAAAGAAGAAATAAATATATTGCGTTGAAAAATCAATCATCATTCTTAAATTTAGAAAATTTTTACAATTTTTTCGCATCATTTTTCTTCCACAGATATAAATCGATTCTAAAGTTCTGAAAGAAAAACTCGAGCTCGATCAGATAAGCTTCACGTTGCAGTATACGTGTCGGAAACGTACGTTGCAGCCTGACTAAAACATTAGTAAACTCGAGACACTGCCACCACTTCGCCATCATTCTCTCTCGCGAATTGAAACACACTCACGCTCCTCTCCTGTAATTTCATTACGTTTCTGTCTCCTCCGTCCTCCATCGCCGCTGCCATGGAAGAATTTCAGGTCGCACGTTTCTTCACCCCTACTCGCGTGCACGAGGGAAGGAGTCGAAGCAGAACCAGTCGATATAGCCGGCCAATTCCTCGCGTACCTTTACCTTTACCATTATCCAAGAGCGCAGGCGCGCGCTAAATAAAATAGTACAGTTGCAAGGCGTGAACAAAAGTCAAAAAACCGTCTGCAGGAATAAAAATGAAATTGCCAGAGATAGGGAAGGTATCGAGTGCACTAAGCCAACAGTTGTTTTCTGTCTACCAAAGTGATTGCTCCTGCCAGTCTTGCAGGGGCTTCCGCGAAGGAAATTCTTTTTAAAACTCGGCTGTGCTGTAAAGTCGAAAAACAATGAAGTTTCGAAGCGTAATTCGTACGAAAACACTTGCCTGCTCGCGTGTATTATGCACTAAAATTTCATCAGAAGAGCAACGTTAGTGCTATTGCGCACGTCTCTTGCTGGACCGAGGCACGGCGTTGCCTCGCTGCACGGAGGCATATTTTCTCTCTCGCTCTCTCTGACTTGCCTCCCTAGTTGCCCTGTTACCGTTACCGTGAGTATTAAACATCGTTACGGGGCCGCAAAATAGTCTGGTATAAAATCGAAATTGCACCCCGGAGAGGCTCGAGGGCCGGAAGAGCGCGCGGGCGAAAAAAGGGAGAGAGCGAGCACGAGAGAAGGTCCTTTGAATACAAATTAAATGCGCGTCTCCGTAAAATCTCTTCTGCGTGGACGCTCCTTCGGGCTATTACGCGTTGTCAGCGGGGCCTTTCACGTTTTCCTGCGCAAATGGCTGAGCTCTTTAATTTCAAATGGCTCTTGAAGCGAAAAGAGGAGGCGAAGAGGAGTGGCGGATACAATAGTTTTGGCGAATGTGCGCCAGTTGCTGCCATGCCGAAGATGGAGAAAATTAAACGAAACTCGCTTTAGCATTCCTTAACTTTTTCACACTTACTGGTTTAGCATTTCATTTTACAACAGGAGACACCGGACGACTTTCTTCATATATTCGGTTTTTAAACGTTATACTTTTATAATTCTATTCATAAAATTAATTAAAATAAAGTCATTATATCCCTTTATGATTTTGCTAAAAATAATATAAATTGAAAATCGGTCAATTTTTAACAATTTTAATAATTCAATTTTACGCTGTATTAAAATAAATGTAATAGTTATTTGAAATTTTGCGCTTAAATGTTTTCGTGATAACATTTGTTTGAAATTTTATTTGCATTCGAATGAAAAATATAATAGTTATTAATCTGCACTTCATGATAACGGAAGAAAAAAGTTTCATTGTAAGGTGTTACGTGTGCATAGTATGCATAACGTGACGAATCATATCGGTGAGCCAGCTGACATAGAGTGTCTGTCCCGACAGCGGAAGGTCCGGGTTTCGATTTGCCGGTTGTCTACTTAGAGTTGTTCTTTATTTATAATATTTACCTGAGAGTTCTCACTCGGAACATAACAAATTAGCAAATAATAATAAAGATTATAAATAAAGATTAGCAAATAATTTGTTGCGCTTAATACATAAATAGAATTAAGAAGTCTGCAGGCTCTATCAATATCAATCAATAATCTAGATTCATTGATTTACCTGATTTACTATTATCACATTTTTTAATAATACAATATAAACGATCGTGTATTATCGTTCGAGTGGAGGAAATTTTCAAAATTCGAAAATACACGCGCCTCGGTTTTAAAAACTTTAATGGAACCACTCGGGCGCGTAAACTTCCAATTACCGGCTGAAAAAGCAACCAACGAGAGATGACACTCTGACACTCACGAGCTCGCGTACACAAACAGAAGTGATTAAAATATTAAAGCTCGTATTTGAGCTAAAGAGAGAAAGAGAGGGAGAGAGAGTGCGTGTAGAGCGAGAGATGTATCGTGAAACGATAATATGCAAATGTAGCGGAGGTACACGATCGAATTACAGTAATTAATATCAGTCCAACGACACGGAACCAAAGCACGCCTGCCAACCGCGCCGTATCTCTTTCCGCATTGCCAAAGCGGATTAACGTGTATATACATCTCCCCCTCCCCAATCTCTCTATCTATCTCTCTCTCTCTTTCTCTCTCTCTCTCTCTCTCTCTCTCTCTCTCTCTCTCTCGCTCCCTCTCTCTCACTCTACCTCTGTACCACCCGGAACAAATTCACGAGATACCGCGTGCGATGGTCTCGTTTCCGGGGTGAGCGGCGTTTTCCGTCGGTCAGTCAGTTCCGAATATGAATCCCCGTGAGATGCACGCAACACGAATATCCACTCGCACGATTGATGGTCGCACTTTCTTGACGAGCTGTGCCTTCTCTAATGGTCGCGCCCGCGCGCGCGAGATTGCGTTGTTGTTTCAACTGGACGCGCACAGCGACGAGAAAGAGACACTTTCGATCCAGCGTTCTAATTGCGCGGAAATCGTATTCGGCAATTACGAAAAATCCTTCGCCGTGTTGGGTCGACTTGAAATCGAGGTCAATGCGCGTTTTTATCCGAGCGCTCGTGCTAAATGTCCTCTGGGTGTGACTGCCTGCATCGGCCTCGAATTTCTCTTTTTGAATAAGTTTTTCGTATTGTTAATTGACAGAAATCAAAAACTACTAGAAAGTCTTATGTAGTTATTGTTAGCAAAATGAAATGGATTAGCGTGTGTTTTAAAAGTTATCTTTTTTGTTTAACGTAGAGTTACAGCAGAATATTCCAAATCGATACACTTGAGTAGATTGCACAAATAAACGACTCAGTTCCATGCGTACATTGGTTAATTCGTTGCATATATCGTTTACGAATATTCGGTAGCCAATTACTAAAAATTAATCAACAAACAACATAAAGTTATAAGAATATAACATTTTATTATTTATCTGTTTAAACAGAAATAATTCATTTTTTATTCAGAAACAGATAATACCATTTGAAGATAAACGTAATTTTTCGAGATTGGTTTTTTTCGTTAAAACTCGATAATTAGTGTCGTTTGAGACTTAAAATGAAATTTTTTTATATTTTAAACAGATGGTGCGTGGGCTTCGACAATTTTGAAAATACAAAAATTTATTGAGATAAGTGAAAAATCAAAGAAAGGAATTTGTACCCTGGTAGAAATCGATTCCATTATTTACCTAATAAATAGCTAGTTTCCCCAATAATCGCCAGAAACTATTTTTACTAGCTATTTATTATTTTACTGGCCATTTTCGATAGAGACAATTTCTACCAGGGTAAGTGATCTAGCATTCTGAGCTGTTGTTATGTAGAAATTTCACTTCGTCTTTCCGTGAAATTATTCCTTTTGGCATTAATTGAATGGAATAGTAAATTAAGTTTGAGTAAGCTAACAATGGATTGGTCGCAGTTTTTAAAATGTCATAATAAGTATTCAAGTTGTTTAAGTAATATACTAACTACAATAATTTTACTACATTAAACCTTTAAAAGTGTTGAAAAATAAGTTTTTTCCGAAACTTGAAATGTGAAAGAAAAATGACCTTTCTGTTCATAACGTAGGGTCCGACAGAGGGATTGTGGTAAAAGACAAAACTCGCCAGAACAGTAATTATAGCGGTCTAATTAGAGATGGCCGCTTTTTACTCATCCACGTTAGCCGTGACGAGAAAACTTTCTACGAGCCACTCATCTATGCTACTCTTTCATGAACTCTTACGCGTTTGCTTCGAGCGAAAAACCGAGCGTATTTCTTTGACGAGACAAATGACCAAAACAAGTCGGAAAGAAATTTTTTACTTAAATAAATGTGAAAGACTTGGTAATTAATCATTCAAAGAGACGAATAAATTAGAATTATGTTATACAGGCTCACAATTCACCAACTGGAAATTTAGCGATATCTTTATTATTTCTGAAATTATTTTGAGTCCCTTCAAGAACTATTGAATATTATATACATTATGTTTAATTTATAAATTTGTTTCAAAATGGTAAAAATCTTCATACATTTATAAACGTAGAGCATTATAATTTAGAACTACACATATTATAATATAGAACTACATAGAAAATAGCTTTGATTAAATTCACACTTCACTTTCCAATTGTTAACGCCTGTCAGAGCTCTCTTGAAGTTACTAACAAGCTCTCTAAGTAATTTTATTTCGACAATTCTTCCTAACATTAAGTTTTTAAACTCTAATAAACTTCAGAAGTTTCATTCTTATTTAAGAATAATATTGGTCGAGGCTGACTTAAAAATCATTTTGAAAGCAATATCGATAATTGTGGTACGTACGGTTCTCACTAAAACAAATGTTTCTGATGTGGATAGTGCAGCTAATGGTAGGTTACGGTAGTACCAAATTACATTAACAAACGTTTCTCATTCGATGTACTTTTGCTTGTAAAATGAACACTTTTATTATCTTTAAATCAACTTTAAAATACTAACAACAACAATAACATCAACTTTATTAACACTAACCATCTATTTTATATTCATCTATTCAATACTTTTGAGATTATGTTATATTACTTTATAGCAATATAATAATAGAAATTCTTTCATATAGTCAGATAGTTATTTTAAATTATTTTAACTCTTCAAAGAGTTACTAACGCTTTATTTATGCTATACTATATTATAACAAGTATTATATTATGCTTTGAGTTGAATCAATATTGTAATTAATGATGCATATTCTGCTCCAAAGTACGCCTAATATATGCACGCTCTTCAGAAGTATTCATGTCAGAAAGGAGCTATTAAGTATCCATATTGTATCAAAAGCTAACTCTTGAGAAGAGTACTTGCGCATAAAATTATCAAGAGCTCCAATTAAACACATGCTCTTCAATATGTTCGACATACTCATCCCGATGAATAACAGACAATTACTTACGCGTACCAAATAGATCATTACTACGGAATTCATGGGAAACTCACCTGAAACAAAGAGAAAGAGAATCCTTAGTAAAATTACAAATTACATGGCATTTTATGGTTTTTCTTCGTATATTTTTATCTTTTATCATAAATTATAAGAAAATACATAAATATCTCGTTACTACCCACTGCCATTAAACAGATTACCTTTGGTTTTAATTTTTAATCTTTCTAGGAGATCAAATATTTATACCATTATTCTGTTTTACGGATATCAGTTTTTCTATTAAAAAATAGTTTATTATGGAACAGGTGTTGCCAAAGGCATGGCAGCTTCTTAGATTAGATTTTACATCGTTGGAAATAAGTTAAAACATAAAATGAAATTATAATAACAAAAAACTTTTGAAATTTAGTAATGCAGTACAGGTTTTTGTTAAGTATGAACAAGTAATGTGATATTTCGTATCACCCGAGTAGAATGCTAAAAATATTCATATGAAACGTTTGCTATCTTTGACTAACTGCGCATTGCATCTGATAAATTGCATGTTGTAACAACCAGAAACGTTGGATATATCCTAATAATTTTCCTGGTTGTTATAAAGTCAAATATGATGACAATGCGTCATACGTGACATTTTAGTATTTTTTTGAGAATAACATTATTTCCTTCATTTATGTGTAACTACATAAAGTTTCCTGAAAATATTTTTAGTACCACCAAGTTTCACAAAGATTCATTAAATAGCTTAAACAAATTCTCTCGATATCTTTACTTTCTTAAATCTTTACCTTATCTTAACTTTTATATATAATGTATAAATCGATCTTTCAAATAAAAGACAATCGCTTAGTAAATCATAGATTACGGCAATATTTCACATTAATTTTAAGATAAATATAAATAAAAAATACATTTTCTCAAGTGCCTTTTCCTTATTCCCTTTCCCCCTCTACCTCGGTAATTGACTTATTCTCAGAAACGTTTTGTGCGATACTACGTTTAGTATCTATCTTCATAATTTTATTATGTATTTCGTATCATAATCAAATGATTATGTGTAAAATGTGAGACAACGATTTGTCAAATTTTAGTTATAAATCTAATGCTATCTATGTAATCATTGTGTTACAAGTGTGCAGCATGCTACTGTCAATGTTGCAGAAAAACAAGTATACCTTCACCACCCTTTTAACCCATCTGTTAACCCAGTTCCAAGTTATTGGCAAAATATCGATTCCGGCCACTTGGTGCTCAATTCGTGCACAACGATTTAACAAGTTTAAGGTTACTCCAACCGAAGAAGAAAAAAGAAGCCAAACCTGTTTTTAACAGTTGACAAATTCAACTTTTATCCAATCAAATTTAATTGCCATATTCCTCGCGAGAGGAATGCAGAGGATCGTTGCAAGAGAAATTGCATCACACCTCGCAAGCTCGAAGGCTTCGGCGCACGCGAAAAGGCGCAAAATGAATATGTCACTAATTACTCCCAGACGAATTACGGGCCAACTCTCCGTGCTACGCACACGCGGGCCTGCACGCGCGACTCCCGCGGCGATCGATTAACGAGCGAGCGGCACATCCACCCGGGTGGGGGGATATTAACACTATGTTAATTAAGCACGCGCTCGCGTCGAGATCGTTCACGCCAGACACGTATTTCTTAGGTGAGTAGTAGCCGCGCGCTATTGTTGCACGCGCATATATGTACACAGCCACACTGTCCGTCAGTCTGGCGCTCGCGCGAGCGTACTCGCCCATTGAATCGCCCAGCCCGCAGTCACCCCTAATGTAACGAGCAGCGACGCATTGCCGCGGGTTATATCGCGCTGTATGAGCGGGCCGCGTCATGTTCGTCGTCGCGGTCAGAAGGAGCAACGCAATTAAGGCCGTGCCCCGCGCACGAACTAATTGAAAAGTCGAGCGCTCGCGCGGGCTCAGGCGCCGCTGCTAAATAGCGAAACTCCGGATTCTTTTTAATAAGCCTCCGAGTTTATCGGCTTGACTTTTTTCTTCCCCGGGCTGCTCTGGCCAGCGGAGGAAACGGGAGGGCAACGGTAACTTCTGTAATTGTTCGGCGAAATTGGCCAGAGCTCGAATTAATTGCTAATCAATTGTTCGGTGTTTTTAAGTGCCCGTCGCTGCTATTTTTCTTTTCTCGCGCCCTGTATTGACCTGCTTTATAGCAGCGCGCGCCCGGAAATTGAGAGAGTTATCGGTAAAAACAACTGGCGGACGATGTAGTCGTACTGTAAGTATTATTGATGATAGCAAGAGTTGTAATTCGGTATCTTGCAGTTGGTACACGACAATAATAATTATTTCCAATAGGACCTGGGATAATAAACTTTGTCGAGAAATTCAGTCTTTAACAATTTGTTTCTAGTAAAAATATCGAATATTCTTTAATTGCAGAATTATAATTGTATGATTGTCAACGTGGCCTTCTTCCACTTGAAAAAAATCTTTATACTCGTTATTTCTCGATTTAAAAATAACAGCTGCTTTAAAAACTTGTAAGAAGTCGTCGTGCACAGTGAACTGCACTCAAGACTGGCAATACGAGAGTATTGTCGGAAATACTATTACAGCTCCCCTATCGAAGGATTATTAACAAGACTTTTATCCGTTAATGGTCATGAAACAAATTGAATGCCTTGTCACGATAACGAACTAAACAATACTCTTCGTTTTGAAAAGTTTTCCTGGCTTATATAATGATTTCCGAATATTACAAGCAGATATAGAATGACAGATTTTTCGTATGCAGCGTGAATAAACATTAGCCAAAATAACAGGTCCGAAAGAGAAAAACGTGTTCCCACCGCCGATGGAATAACGATGAAACCTTCCCCTCGCGCTTCACTCGTCTTTCTCTCATTTAAAGCTATATAAGCACACACTTTGAATAATGAGATTCACGGCGCGGAGGGGGAGATAGAGAGAAAAGAAGAGTATAGAGCGCTCCGCAGCGAGAGTGGCTGCCACGGCGCGTTCCATCTCACAAAGGGAATCGCGAAAATCCAGTTCGCGGGAATTCGAAGGAACGCGCATCTCTCTGCGGCGTTATTGCGAGCGCAGCCGGGCGCGCACGCGCGTCCGCTATTTTATTCATCCCGCCGACGTGCCGTTTCGATTCTCTCGTCCCCTCCCTGCTGTCTAATAAAACAAAGTCTTGCAGATTTTCAGCGAATCTCTCTGTGTATATATCTCTCTCCGTGCACGAGTTTCTACGTGTGTATATATATGAACCTTCGGGACCGCAAGATTGAAACGAAAAGCCGTGTACTCCCTCCCTCTCCCTCTCGCTCGCTCGCCCCTTTCCTCCGCCACCTACCAGATTACTATTTGCCCAGTCGACTTTATGGGCTTCTTCGTTTTATACATACGCGCACCCAAGTCGACTACCCGCTGAAGATACAACGCGGGGATTGAAAACCCCAAGAGCGTTTAAGGCTCTCTGACTTTAGACGGATAAAGTTTTTGCGCGAGCGCGCAGGACCGATCCAAGGCCGGCTCTCAGTGCTCTGCCGTGCACCCCGTGACAGCGCCGACGTTTTTCCAGCTATAGCCACCAATACCGCGTGGCCCGCATTGCTGTGGCAGTAGAAGGGCTGCATCCGGAGCTCTTTCTGGACAGGGCAGATATAGGGGCAACAACGCAACAAACGCAGAGAGAAAGAGAACTTCAGTCGAATGGGCTTGACAATAAGCGAAACTGTGATATAGGAGAAACGGAATATTTAGAGAAATAAACTATATCGCAAAGAATCAATCACTAATTTAAATAAATAATGCTATTAATATTTCTTCGCACATAACAATACTAAAATTAATAATCATTGAGAGATATTTTCCTTCTCCATTTATAATACAAATGATATGAATATTCATACAATTAATTTATATCGTATTTGCATAGTCCATTATAGTAAGAAAATAATTATGATTTATTATGATGTCTCATCCATGATAATAATTCTTTTTTTGTTACTTATTAAAACGAATATCAAGAAAGTATATGGAATCGATTATGGTTTATGGACCAAATAAATTCTTGAGTCCAGCGTGATACAACTTCTCTAGGCCCATTACCTAATTGAGGAGCTGTAACAGCTAGCATGATGCAGCATTGTATGAGTCAGAAGATCATAATAAACTAGAAACCTCGCAAGATAAATTTTCATAAAAATAATTTTTTCTTTATTCTATATTTTTTGCTACGAAACCGTAGTTTCAGTTATATTCGTAAGATGTGTAAATGAATATCAAGTAGTCCATTATACATAATTTTGGATATTGCGAGATAGCTATCAGTTATTTCTAATATAAAAAATGCCGAGATAAAACATTTTAAAAAATATATATATTTTTCAAATAAAAATACAAACAATAACTTTAGTGAATTTTCCAGACATATTTGATCCAAAAATTTTAAAAAATACATCAAAATTAAAATAGCTTTGATTGCAGAAAGTTCGGCAAGCAACCAGCAAAATGAGGTTGACATTTGAAATACAAGAGAAAAACTCAAGAACTCATCGGACAATTAATAGTCAAATTAACAACCAATCACAAGTTGATACGTTTTACGTTATAACCACATTTTTGTTCAAATTTTTTTCGAGTTCGCGTCAGAGTCGTCCTTTGATGATGAATCTATATTTTTTGTGGGATTAATACTTCATGTAATGGAACAAAACTTTTCAGAAATTTAAGAGCCAATAAATTGGAAGCGGTTATTTTTAACCCTTAAATCGATTAAGGACTCTCAATCATGTCATGCAGTGGAGCGAGGCTATGGGGGTGGTCTCCTCTCTCTCTTTCTCCACGGCGGCACCCCGCTCACCGCCCACCTCCTCACGCACCCTACGAATTGAGCGTTTTGTTTACGTTTTCCCATACAGACAAGCCACGAAGATCCCTCAGCGTTTTTATTCTTCGATTATTTTTCTATTAATATATAGATTTTTAACTTTATTTCTGCTTTGTTTGTAGGGGATTTTTATGTGTAAAGACCACATAACCTCGATTCAAGAATTGTTTTTTTCAAAAAAATGCGCGATGAAAAATACTAAAATAAAAAACAAAAATTGGAAATAAATAACGAAAAATACGAGAATGTCGGTAAGTACGTACAAAAATTTTACAACGAAGAAGTACAAATTAGATGGTTTACCCCTTTTAAAAATATTCTTTTGTATAAACTAACGAGGATATTTTTCGATAATTTGTATAAACATATTATCAGATTAAGAAATCTGACATAAATAATAATAATTAAAATGATGATGTGGCGAAGAAACGATTAATAGATCGTAGAGATAATCATGCTGTCCAAGTTCTTTATGATATTATTACAGGCAAAAGTTGATTGAGAAAAGTAGGTTCATTTGTATTATGAAGCTATATTAGTTTCTTTTATGTAGAAGTAAGTGATATACGAGGAGAAAAATAATGTTCTCATGAGCTATATTAGCTGTTAATACAGAAATCAATGATTCATATACTGGTTCATACATCATACTGTGTATGAAAGTCTAATATTAATGATCGTAAGAGAGTCCACACAGAGAATCGAATTTCCTTAAGGATAACAAACTCTTCAACGACGTCTTCGTGGTGATTCGCACAACTCTGAAAAATCTATCTACACGCCAGGGGATCCCACACCTGCCATCGGGACACAAAAGCGCCACAGGGGCCGGTCGCCATGCAAAGCGCTCACTCTTGCGCCCGCGTTAAAAAGCGTATCCTGATTATTTCACAAGTGAATTGTTCTACAGCCACCGTCTATAGAACCTTCGCGGACCCTGGGGGAAAGTCTCTCCTTCAGCTCCTGTCAGCATCGTCGACGGAATCATATAACACACACACACACATACACACACGGGCACGGGCGTCTATCGTATAAATCTTTTACATGTGGCCCTCTGCGCAGGAGCGTACGCGCAGCCCTGTTCGAGGTTCGCGCGGCGCTTCGGAACAATAAATCTCGCGCTCGGTTTCTTCCATCGGACGCTAGCGCGCACCGTAGATTCACCCGTTCGATCGCAGCTCGATAAGAAAGGACTTTCTTTCTCCATTCATCTATCTCTCGTTCTCTCCCTCTCCACCTCACTCTCGATCTCCGTATCTCGCCCCTGCTTTATCTCGCGCGCGTGCACCTCGAATTTTCACAAACCGCGGAGAATTACGCGCGCCCGCGCGCGTCTGGGAGATGAGAAAAATAACGGGAGAAGGGGGTATATTTCTTCAAAATTTGACGCAAGTGACTATCGTTGATTTACTGTGGACGCTTTGTACATCGCGGAAGCTGTATAGCAGGCTGGGCTGGGGCAAGCGCTACACGCGGCAAAATTTCTGAAGGGCCATTTCTTTCGTCGCGGTATTAAATTCATGCTTTGTGGTACGCGCACGTATTCTTCTTTCGCGATTTTTTGATGAAAAAGTCTGACGTTGTACAACTTTAAGTAATGAGAAAACTGACTCTAACTGAATGTTACAATAAAGAAGACCGCTTATTGTACGGTCTTTCACTACTTTATCATTATACCGCTCAAAGGAGATGAATTAACTGTGTTTAATATTACTTTATTATAATGCTAATGATACTCATAATAGTATTAAAATTATGCATTTTCATAATACTGCATGTAAATATCAGCTAATGAAAAAAAAATTTTAATTAATGCCTTGGAACTTAATAATTTATAGAATAATGCTTTGATACAACCTAAAAGTATTTAAAGTAAATATATTGCTAATTCACGACTGCCATGCATAAGAGATATTTGGCACTTGACTTGCAGATAAATGAACTAATCAATATACTGAAATATTTTCTTATACATTATATGATCATTAACAATTTATTTATTATTAAGTAAAAACTGAAATCTTTTTTCATATGAAATCATGTTGTTACTATTGTAATATCGCGACATAGTAATCAATTTGTTCGCAGTACATTTATGAAAAGTCGGACTCCGGTAATTCGCTTTTCGCTTCTGAGAAAGAAAACTCGAGGCAGCTTTTCCTTCTCCACAGCTCACACACCCACGAATTCTTTCATTTCCGGAGGCCGCAGGCCGAATTCTTCTTCCTCTCGCCCGGAAGACGTATGAACGGCCAATTGAGCGGACAGGACTGCTTCGGCACAAGACTTAAAACACAATTGACGTAACAAGTTCGGCGCGGTCGGCTTTTTTCGTGGCTGAGTCGAAGCCTAGCTCGCCGCCATTGTGTTCTCCCGGGAATAAGGAAACCGAAAAAGAGGAAGAAGAGAAGATGACTTATAAAATCCTCCACGCGAGACTTCCACTCTTGATATATATCAATATAGTTAATTCGTGTCGAAGGTATGAGAGGTAGGGAGTAGCGTGGGAAGCGATATCCGTAAGGCAGAAAGTCAGATGAAAGTGAAAGAGCTTGCAGTGAAATGTGATGAATCGTCTGCACGCGACGATGGCGTTTATTCATAGACCAAAAAGTAAAGTGATTTTATGAAATGAGATATGTTATGAAAATGAACGGTTTGTTACTAGTAGTATAGCTAGGGGGTTTCTGTCTCCCCCCACCACCTCACCCATCTACCGCCCCCTCCCCCCCACCCCGCCCCTCGCCCATGGTGTATGACTTCAC
>JAPYZP010001084.1:0-18598 GCA_030522985.1 Torymus sinensis | reverse complement strand
TGAATGCCCACTATTTCGGAGTGCATATTCACTATTTTAGAAGTGACCTACTTATCACTATTTAAATAGTGAAATTTCACTACTTTACATTTAGAGAGTAAGCTTTTTCCAAAATATTTAGGGAAAACTAACTTTATAATTCAATAAAATATACATTTCCCAGAGACCCGGTCCATGCTAAAAGTTGAAACTTTGAGGCTAAGTATCTTGCAATTCAGACTCTGAATTTTCCATTACTTAATAGAAGACGCAATAAAATAATGTTCAAAGTTAAAAAAAAATAGAAAAATCCTTTTGATATCCCTAAGCATTTGAAAGCAGTTATTTATATAAAATACAGTTGCAGTTTATATAGTTATAATTATAATAAATTGAATTAATTAGTTTCTTCCTGTTTGAGCCAAAATTTAACTGCAGCTCCTTTATAATATTTTATATAAAGTCGTGCCCGTTCCAACAAGCACATTTCCCATACGCTCGAGTCTTTCGAAGGCACTATTTCAGCCCTCGCGCGACACGCAGTGATTTCCCAGTCGGGTAATCCCGTTGACAGGCCGACTCTAGGAAAATTCCGAAACTCTCGAATACAGTCTCTCGACAAGTTTGCGCCGCGCCGCTTCGTGCGCACGCGGCCTACACATAATGTACATCACGGCAGACGCGCCACGCCTCGGCTTTCGGCTCCCCGAGCGATTTAGTCTACATTTACACATGAACTGTATTGCTGGCTGTAGATGTATCGAATGATCAAGCCGAGGAGCGAGTTGCCTAGCTGTTGGATCTTTCTCGAATTTTTCCATTCTCTAGACGGACAAAAATGCTTGGTTACGGTTAGCAACTAATTGGTAAAAATCTCTTCAGCATTAGTAAGATAAACCAATAAAATAGTTACCTCAACCAAGTTATTAAGTACTGTAACTATTTTATCGGTTTGTCTTATTTCACCATGGTGAAATTATTTCTGTCAATCCGTGCAGAAAATTGGATTTTCCGTACTTTGCGTACTCATTGCATAATGTAGACGAAGAGAATTTTCCTTTATAAAAATAACTTTGACAGTTTGGTTAACGTGGAGCAAATGAAACGGTTATTAAAAATAAATTACTGAATAAGTACTATTCACGGTCATTTTTGCGGGACTGCCACAATAATTTTCCTAGCCCCTTCAGTTGTTCCGCGTTTAGCCAACTGTTATTTTCAATTGGTGTATTTGAATAGAACAAATGAAACATAATTTTTGCATACCTTATTCGGAATTCAGGCGATCAATGACGCAATCATTTTTTACAGCCCTCGAAATAGCCTGCCTCCGAAATCCAGCTCCTAAAGTACAAGCATGACTATAAAATGCGTGCAATTTCCAGGGCGATTCGCATGCTAAGACCTCGTTCCAGCGTCTCAACGGCGCTATAACGCAGCATCGAAACAGCAGCAAAAGACCTCGAGGCATATCCCAAGCCGAAATAATCGCGAATCAGCTCCCGCAGGTCCGACGTCGCTCGCTCCCTACACACTTCCGTTAGCCCTCCCGGCTTTATCTCCGCTTTTCGGGGCCGAGCGAGAGGGAAAAGCCATAGGAGGGCGGATTCAAGGGCAGCCGCGCGCAAATCGAGATAAGACGCGGCCGCGCGGGAGTCGATCGATCGCCGCGGCGATTTTCGTCTGTACATCGTCCAGCGGCTCTCTGAGTCAGGCCGCATGCCACGTGCGCGACGAATGCCTACTTATATATACAACGTGGGTGTCGCTTTTCACGAGAGAAGAATGCGCGCGCGCGCTCCTATCATCTCGTCTTTCCACCTTTGTTTACTCCCGCGCAATGTCCGATGTAAGCAACGATTGCTCTGGGATTATCGTTATACCCTTATCACGGATTCCTCGGCTGCTTTTGTGTCCCACTGTCGTCTGATATTTCGCTATAGGCAAGTCTAATTTTATTCAAAATGCCTTCATGTTTAATTTTTGGGACAATTTAAAAGCCTTATCGAACGAAACAGCAGTCGAGAAAATAACGGTTTATCGAGCGACGTTGCACTTTCCGCGAAAGAAGAGAAAAGACAATCGGCCCAAACTAAGAGCAGCTACAAAGCGCCGAAGAAAGTAAGAGGCACACTCGCCAGTCCTTGACTTGGCGAATCGCCGGCCGTTTGTAAACGTCGCTCTGTTCTGGTTTATTGCTTTCGCGGTTTCTCTCATACTCTCTCTCTCTCTCTCTCTCTCTCTCTCTCTCTCTCTCTCTCTCTCTCTCGCTCTCTCGCTCTCTCTCTCTCTCTCTCTGTCTCCACTGCTGCGAGCGCAAGCGCGTGGCGTTTATTGCTTTTGGAACTCCCCGAAGTGCACTTGATAATTCGATAAGTGTCTCGACTGATGACAGAAAGTTTCGGGATCCGACGCGCCGAAAGTCCGTCTCTCAGTCTACTGCGGCGACGGCATTGCTCGCGGGAACGCTTCAACTTGCAAATTGGCAAAACTGTTAGTTCATTAAATTACGTGTACGAGATGTTAATTGATTCGACAAAAGTAATGGAAATGGATTTGTTAGCAAAAATACGACCCATCTACGATTTGCATTACTTAATTACGAGCTGAACTTGATTAATAAAACAATGGGAATACAACTATAAATTAAGTGCAGATGAAAAATTTGACTTTTCGAGCAATCTAGTTATTTATATCAGCACGAAGCTTGCTGATGAAAGGGTACCGATGTACCGACTTCCCCATATGGTGCACCAAAGTATAAATTTACTCCACGTGAACCCATCGCGATCGGTACGCACTGCATCTCCCTTTGTCTCCGTTTTGTGCTTAAAAAGAGAGTGCAAGCAACACTGTGCGAGGCTGCAATGTAATTAACCCGCGAAGTAAGGCCTTTTTTAATTACTATAATAATGCGATCTTGATGCTAGCGGTGCACGAATTTTTCTTAACTCTCCACGTAATTGGAGAAGTAGATAACGATATTATTAGCACTGACGGTCCGTCATTTTTTCGCGTTTTTTAGGCACATAGATGTAGTAGCGGACCGTCGAGGATGTCGATTAGTTAATTAAAATGTGATCGAAATAGTAATTCTCTTAATGTTTTTCTAATCAAGCCTGATGGACGGTCTTAATTACGCATTGACAATAATTTAACAGTAATTGTACTTCATAATTAATAGCGGTTTTTTGTTATATAGTGTAATGACATTGTACAAAATTAATTTAAGTAAAATACAATTTTACGCGATAAGTTTATCAATTTTGATACAGCAAACTAAAAAAAAATAATTATATTAATATTTTCATGTGATGATTAATTAATTATTTACATTTATGTTTAGTACCTCGTTTAACCATAAAATCATTTGACTGTCGATTGATTTCTTCACTAGGAAATAATCTGTATATATAACTGTATACATGTCTACAAGAATTCCCTCAGTAAAAACGGCACATTTCTATAACGAAAAATAATAATATTTTTTTAAACATTTGAGTCTTATCATTCGCATCTTAGTCTCTTATTTTAACATTTTAATGTCGAAAAAAAAATATAATTTATTTTTATTCTATAAATATTGAATTTTTTGTAGGTACTTCTACGGTAGGATTTCTTGTAGAAATGTCTGCAGAAATTTCTGCAAAAATACTGGAGTGTTTTTCCCTATGGGTTAGATACTTACTCATGCCCTTATATAATACAATACAGATAGTACAGCTGAAAGGTCTAAACAGTGGCAGAAAAATATGCAACGCAGTAAGAAGTCGACGCATTGTTCTCTAATTCGAAAAGCTACAGCGCGCGGCCACACAAGCGTGCGTCCGAGTGACTTTCAAACAAGTATACAAGGCCGGACGCAGGAGTCTTGTTGCGTGTCCGCGGAATTACGGTTCATGACTCACGACAGACTGTTGGGCGCTACATATATACGTATGTGACCCATTGCTCTGGCAGTCTCCGTGCCGATTCTTTCATAAAGCTGTAGCACCTTGTTCTACTCGCTTGCGTAAAACCGCCAACTCCTTTGTGTTGTGGCCTCTCTAATTATCTTATGCATAATTCACAAATTTCGGTTCCGGCAATATAGAGCTTTTTTCTCGTCCTTAAGAGCGTATTTTATTTCCACAGTTACATATATATAGTGCATTACAGTAAAAAAAGTCCTGAGGCATATGCGCTATAAGCTTAAAAAATGGCGCACCACAAGCAGTTTATGGAACTCCCGCTCTTCTACTGTGACGTCTGTGACTTGAAGAATCTTGTATACAGCTTAACTTCAAAAAATAAATTTAAATATTTTGAATACGACATAGATTCTTTTTATTAAAAATCATCATTATAATGATAACAATCCCTCTCAATTTGAATAAGTGATAATCAGTGAAACATAACCCTGCTGGAAATTGAAATCATTTTTTAGGCAGTAAATGGTTAGTTTGATCCAGAATGGCAAAAAAATGGACTCCAGTTTTCTTCTATAAGTGTAACGATTTTTTAAACCTATTTTTCACATTTATTCGCAGCAAAGATGGTCACAATTTTGTACTATCTATTAATTTGGCATTTTAATGCTAATAGTTAAATCTAGTAACAAGCGATTTGTTATGACGATGAGTAAGAAAGATAGAGTCACGTGTCAAAATAACGAGTCGAACAACAGATTTTGACTTATTCCAATTTAGATGCTACATTTATGATGACTTTTTAATTTGAAATCAAAAGAAAGATTTTAGTAATAAGATAACGCAATTTTTGTTACAGCCACGATCCTGTATGGAATTAGGTCAAGGCGGAAAGGAGATGTGGACGAGCTTTCGAAACATATGGGAGATATCGACATCAACGAAAAGAATGAGGATGGTCTAACGAGTTTGCATCGAGCAGTTATCAACAACGATTTCGAATTGGTCCAATGGCTTTTGGATAACGGAGCCGATGCCAATCGGAAAACTCATGCAAGTGAAGATGATGTGGCAATCAGGTGCGAATGTCCCAAGCCTAAATATTGCTACCACATATGCGCTGAGTTTGGTCTCGAGTTGAAGGATGGTAAGGTCGTCGGTCAAAATGCTCTGCACCTAGTCACAAAATATGCCAGCGAAGAGCTAGTAGAGCGGTTACTTCATTCAGTCGTAGATGTCAATGACGCATCGGACGATGGCTCGACTGCGCTCCATTATGCTACGCAAAATTGCAGCGAAGTGGCTTCGCACATTGACGTAACAAAGCTGCTGCTGAGCTACGGCGCCGAGATCGAGGCTCAAAACAAGGAGGGGAAAAGCCCTCTATACCTGGCAGTAAAGCTGGAGAAAACGAAATTGGTCCCCTACCTCCTCTCGAAGGGAGCCAACGTCAATAGCTTCACTCGGAACCTCTCCACGGCCCTCTATTCCTCGCTGATAAACTGCAATTCCGAGCTAACCAGGCTGCCCTGAAGAGCAAGGCCTCGCCCACTGCGAGGAACAGGCCTAACGAGCAGCCGCTGTTCTTCCTTCTTCGCGTAGTCGGCAAGGGCGAGAAGCGGCTGCAGCTAGTGGCCCTGCTCCTGGACAGCGGCGCGGACGTGGACGCGCGCAACGGCTACGGCTCGACGGCCCTGCACCTCGCCGTCCAGGCGATCATCCGGCGCAACGAGGCGATGGTGCGGCTGCTGCTCAGGCACGGGGCCGACGTGAACGTGGGCAGCGGGCGCAACAAGACCGTGGCCGCGGCCTGCCTGCACAAGAACACGCGGATCGTGCAGATGCTCATCGACAGGGGCGCGGACATCAACTACAAGGACAAGCACGGGAGGACGCCGCTGATGAGGGCGGTCTAGGACTACAGGATGATGAGGCACCTCCACGAGCGCGGAGCCTGCTTCAACGAGAGGGACTACCGCGGCAACACGTCCTCTTCGAGAACAACACGCACACCGAGGAGAACATCATCGAGTACTTTATCGACGAAGGAGCCGACCTCAACATTGAAAACGATGAGGGCCACACAGAGGTTTTCATCTTCATCAAGCACATTGCGCTTCTGGACGCTCAGAAGCTCTAGGTCAATTCGAAAATAATGGACTACCTACCTACCTCTGCTCTGATAATGTGTGGAGCGAATACATGCGCTCCTGCCAGCAGGAGCTGGAACGCCTGAAGGCTGTTAAGCTTACTGACAAGTACTCGTACTTCGAAATTATTGTCAAAAAGCATAACCTGCTGAAGCTACTCTAATCTTCCAGGATGAACACGTCTCGGCTACCTTCACAGCGGGGATTCGCAAAAATAAGTTTCTTAAGTATTCGAGCATCTTAATGAGAAATTTTCATAGAAAGAGTGAGAGATTCGTCTTACTGGGGAAGGCTATGGCTTTACTAGCCGATGTATTTCGATGCGAACTGCCTCCGGAAATAGTAGAGAAAATATGCGAATATCTGACAAATAACGACCTGAAAGTGTACGTGAATCATACGTAACAGATTGAAAAATGGGAGACAGAAGATTTCTAGCCTTAAAAATGTTCTATCACTAGGAGGGTTTGTTATCTTTGCGTCAGAAATTCAACTCAAACTTTCAAATATGCTTTTCGAGGTGAAAACGTGAAGAATATTGCCTTGGTAGACTGTAACTCTTCAAAGAAGCATTTACAAACTACCAATATTCGCAGATCAACTTTTGCTGAACGCATATTTTAGTGCAAGTGAATATTTGCAGTTTTGAAAAACTCAAGTGAAAACTCGCTTGAATGATTGTTATATTTAGAACAGAGGTATATAACTAAAATTTCCACAAGCTTTTAAACACTCCCCTAGTCAGATTATAAGGTATCATATTTAGGTTCTACTAGTACAATTGTTAATACAAATGTTAATAATATATTTTATTTACAATGTAAAAAGTTATTCAAAGGTTTTCTATTTTTAATAAAAATTTTTATATAAATATATTCTGTTTTTAATATAGCTAACTTTTTATTGCAATTTTAAAACTCATTGAGCAATAATCTTTGTTTGAGCTTACAGCATACGTTCGACTAAGAAAGCTTATTCTGAAACACCGCAACTTGTGGGCGCTTAAATATACATATGCTTTACTTTATTGATACACACACACACACACACACACACACAAACACGCGCTTAAATGTGGGCTTTAACGTCGCAGCTCTAGTCTCTAGCCAGCTTTCTCTTTATGTAGAAGCGCGATCATTTATTTCAATCGAAATTACGTGTTTGCGAAATAATCCGCTTTGTTTTCGTGTCGGCGCTAGCCTTTGGATCGTTCCTCCTCATGAAGAAAGACACAATAAGCTTCGCCATTTCATGTAAAGGTTAGTATCATTTTCACACATATGTTTAATTTTATTTGAATATAAAAAAAGTGATATAATTTTTATTTGAATATAAAATAAAAAAATGGCAAACAATGAAGAAATTGAATTCTATAGTTTTCAACTTATATACATATATAAAAGTTACCGCCCCAACCTTTTCAACCAGATGCATTCAGCAGTTCCTATACCGCAGCAATCCCAATAGACCGTGTAACCTGTCATTTTTTTGATGACCACGTAATTAAAGTGTGCGCTACTTCCTCCCTGTAATAACTCCGCTTAATCAAGTGCCCCCTCAGAAATTTGGCCATTAACAGAGGTACGTGTATCTCTGTTGTTGCTCACGTGAGAATCAATTTTCGCAACTCGGTGGACGAGGAAGTGTATTGCTTAATCGATATTCGAAGGGGTAAACGGGAGGAACCTCGTTGGCTAAACTGGTCCCAGACGTCTACCGACTTTGGAGCCTATATATAGTACGGACACCGCGCTCCCATCTGTAGTATAACGTCCTCTCCCTCACCTAGATGGGAAAAAAATTAATTTTCTTGATTCTACTTTTCACACAGTTGATTTTACTTGGAAATATCAAGTTAATCAATGATATCGGAAGAATTAACATTTAAAAATCTAGTAGAATCTTTCTTTTGAAAATCTGGAATCGGCATTCTAATTTTAAATATAAAGTTGTTCTTACTATAAATAAAATTCACTTTTTTTTCCAAACCAGTTGATTTCACTGGTGCAAACAAGTTAGATAAGCTTTTTTTCGTGTACTGTTCGTGCCGTATATGCCAACTACTAAGGAAATTTTCTTGTTATATTCTCAGAATGGAGTTCATTTTATATAAAATTTCCTTTGTTTTTTTATCCAAATTTATATAGCTATCTAAAACACATGGAAACAATGTAAATATAAATTATAAGTATAAACAATCTTCCTGTATTTGTGCTATTATATATAGACATTAAAACGCATATGAAGGCTAAAATATTGAAGAAGGTCTGTTTACAAATTTTGAATTATTCAATTGAAATCATTATCTTATTAAGTTATCATTGATCGGAGTTAGGCAACTAAAACGCTCAAAAATATGTGTAAATTTTCAAAATTATAACTTTTAACTTGGTTACAATAAGTAAACATTCGATAATTGAGATTTCTAATCGAATCAATCTCCATCACTATTGTCTCCATCTTCTATTATTTGCATTCACAATCATTGCCAACATTCCGTAAGTGCAGTTCGGAGACAACGGCAGCGGTTTTTATTGCGCAAGTCCTCGGAGAGGCCAGTAGGACGAGAAAAAACACCGAGACAATGGTATAGTACCAAGAGAGTATAGTTCTCGGTCTGTTTCAATGCTTTTCATAGCGCCTGTTTACAGTCCGATCAATATGCACACCGTATAGAAATCAACTTCTTTCCTCCGGTTCTCTCGTCGTCGTCTTTTACTTGGTCTTCTCCAGCCGAGGGATAAATTGGCAGCAAAGCAGTCAAAGTACTTCATCGAAGCGGCTCTAACTCCGCTATAAACTTTTATATTATTATTTTCAAACACGTAAAATAATAAATTAATTTGATAATAGTACATTATGTGACAAGTAGGTAAATTATTCCCGCGGGTGAGTTCACTGACCCCAGCGAGCGAAGCGAATCAAAGGCAGTGATCACTCTATAGGGAATGATCGACTTTACTCCCGTGTTACATTTAGTGCTTTATTCCCATCTCCATTATGGCCACTTTATAGATTTGAAAAGTTATTTTCTATTTATGTGTTATCATTTTCTTAGTTTTAACCAAATTCACTATAAACATCAAAATTTAGACCATGTTACTGTATTCTTAAAATGCAGGGCATTAAGTACTTTTGTGTCCCGCATTTAGTTGATGTCCTGCAAATGCGAACATATAGTAAACGAGGGAATGAAGCGCTACTTTTGTCACGTTTTTTAACTCTATAAAGTGGCGATTATAGCGGAGATGGGAATAAAAAACTATTTATATTAACTATTATTAAAAACGGCTGAAACAGTCATTTTAATATATTTTCTAATAAATTACCGGTATTTTATAGTTAATGTGTTAAGCAAATAGAAGTACTTTTTAGCAAAACCACTATGTAACAATAATAACATAATGTACTTAAAAGTATTACTAGTAGTTAAATGTCAATATTTTCAAATGTAAATATGCCAAAATTTACTTTAAATATTAGTACATAATTATCAAATATTGAGAATTATAAACTAAAATTACATTGTTTCAAAACAATTAGAAATTGAAATGAGCAGGATATATAATGCGTCCATGTTTTATTTGTACAGCTTGGATAAGTTGAGTCATTGTTACGCTACTGATACCCTAATGTTTTTGTAGAATATTGTAGAATAGTTCCGTTAAATGACAATAAGTATTGCTTACGATGTACTAAATATAAGAATTAAATCAAGATTCGATATATCATATGCCATTTTTTGTGAACAAACAACGATGCACAGCTATTGTTTTAGGAAACAAGAGTTGATACTTTATCCGATAACTGCGTTGCGCCTTACTATAAACATTGTCGGTATTGGTTTATGCTGGCCGGCGTCGAGTGAATGGCTCAGCAGTATTATTACGTGTATACGAACCTTTAGCACTGCTCGAAGGAGAGTGGCTTAGAAAGGAAAGGCTTCTTTGTGTGCGAAAAACCATAATTTAATGACGTAGTCTATTTTAAGAGCAGGTGTTTTTCATAGAAAAAGCGCCGATAAAACGCGTTGCATGTCCTGTAAAATATTCACGAAAATTGGTGGTATTGAAAGCGATGACGTTTAATGGATACCGCGAGCCGCTTTACGATTAATATTTCGCAAGAGCTGTATGCCTCAAGAGAGAAAGAGAAAGAGTAAGAATGAAAAACCTTTCTGCTATAGGTATAACAACAGCAGCTGTATATCACGGGGTATTTCAACAATGCGTGTTTGCGATTTTTCTATTATTAAAAGAGTATTTATTTGCTATAGGTTCGAAAAATTCTTTATTTATTGGCAGATAAAATGCTTTGTCCATATGCAGTGAACATTTTACAATTGAAATAATATATTGCATGTTCATACCGTGGACACCTTTGTAGTACAGAGGTTGTTACGAAAAAGGTGCAAGCAAAGGAACGAAAGGGTCTTTTATACGAATATCTTGAGCACTATATTTTTATTTATTCTTTAATATTATTTAATTTAAAAAATGTATGCTAAAGTATAAAATTCAATCAATATTTTTGATGTACGATCAAAATAAAACCGGATTCTGAGTGTTGCTATGTGAGACCATTTTTATCTGCTTTATACGATATTTACATCTATATTAATAAATATTATTAGGCAGTGGGCAATAAACTATATTCGTGGTTGTAGGCATTATCAGATAATGTCTACAAGGGTTAAATTGCGTAAAAAACCTATATATATTAAGACTCTAACAGCATAATCAATACCGCATTCCAGTGACAGTGTGATATTTAATTTTAATATTTAACTTAATATTCACTTTAAGATCTTATTGTTATTTTTATAAAAAAAAAAAAATATTTTTGTAGAACATTAATAATCAGTGTATTGATATTTCGAGATCTATATTAATTTGAAAAAAAAGAAAGTTTTTCTTAATTTTTATCCAGATAACTCACTGCAACAGCGCCATCAGCTCTACTATTTGAAAGCAATACATCGATTACTATACTTGACACAGTACATGAAACTCCTTCCAGTACAGGAGCGCATCGACGCAATAAAATGCTATCCGCTGTGCCTGTTCTGCACGCCTCACTTTTGTCCTTTTTTCAGATCGCCCTCGCCATAACGCCAGTCTTTCTTTTGTACCTCAGCGCGCGAGCGCTCGGCGATTGGAATTGTTACGGCCACCGCTTCCTAATTGCGTCATGTAACTGTTTTCAGTGGAGCGCTGTTTCATTTCGATTCTAGAGTTATCTCATTTATCATTTTGACGTGAGTCCGCCTCAGGTAGACGCGGGAGACGTTCCGACATTGCTGTGCTTCAAGCTTCTATATAGCACAGAATGATTAACATTACGAATACACTGATCGATCTTTTTCTGGGGATGTCTTGCGCAAATACTTTCTATCGTTGAAAATGGATAGAATTTAGTTTTACTCATATAAGTTTCACATTTTATTAAAACTATATAGAAAAAAGTTCCACCTCAACAAATAAAAATGAATTTCATAAAAGTATGACCTTTAAACTTATATGATATATTAATTACTATGTCATTATAAACTGTAAATCGAATAATTAGAGCTGTAAACTCGCAGGAAACCACACTAAGATGATTATGAGAGGAACTAATCAATGTAGCTGCAATAAGTGGAATTGTGGTTGCAAGTTATACCCGCAGTGGAAATTACAGTTACGCAATTGGAACAATATACGCTGAAATTGCGAAATTCTTATAATATTTCAATTTAGAAATTATAGCACATTGAAATAGATTAGTTTGAACTCTGCCAGAAATTCATGTCATTTTTAGAGTAGTTAATGCCAAGTTTTATTGTAGCTGGCGAAAAAATGGAATTAAGTATACTCTCATAAATGAAAACAGATTATTCCATCTGTTATTCGTCAGCTTCACAAATGAAACCGATTCTGATCAATCTATATATATATATTCGATATTTTGAAGCTAATTACAATGTTTAGTCGATAAAACGATAAACAATTTAGTAACAAACAATAATACCAAATTTCCAACGTTAATTCAATTGAAGATTTGTTTTCAAATGCTTGTAACTTTGGCACAGGAGCTTCCATTTCCAAGATTCTTAGCTTATATTTAATGTCTTTTCTTCTTCATTAATTTTCATGTTTTGCAAAATTTTGTTTTCGCCATTGGGAGCTGAATATTAGCTAATGATCAATGACTATTTTTAGTCCATTTTGTCTACGTTAGAAATTTCCATGAATAAAATAAATACGTGGTTGAAAAAGTCGCACAAGCCCTATTACGTGGACTAAAAGTTTTTCATATATTGTATGACCTATACAGAACGAGTAAAAAATTATTGAATTAGATCGAGATTTGGATCAATCGACGATCGAATTTTCGTTTTCTGGCTTCAGTGGTACATTTTGATGAGATAAATAAGAATATGGACATTAAAAACTGCTTTGACAATTTTGTTCTATTCCTTATTAAGAATTATAAGTTAAAAATCGTTATATCTTTAAAGATGGTCGTTTTGAACGCTTAAATTTTTCATATGTTACTAAATTGGATCTTTAGCGCCCATTTCCAATTTGTTTTATCAAAATGCATCTTATTTAGGAAAACTTAAAAAATTTATATTCGGTTCTGATCAGTACTTTATTTATTATAAAACGAAAATTTTACGTTTTTCAAGTTCTCTTAAATAATGATAAATGCCAGTCCCGCACGAACAGAAATGAAAAGTCAGAACATTATCGAGAAAAGTACTAAAACTTGGGCAAGTTACATGAATAATCAGTCAAAAAGCAGTGCCAATCATCCTTGTTCCTGGGCCGCATGTGAGCACGCATGGGGGAATTGACAAAGCACACTAATATGCGCGTACGTGCGTAAGCGCGCGCACCGGGCGGCACAATTGTGCCCTCGAGCCTTACTGACTAGCAACAAGATAGGATAACGTTGCGTTTTTTTATAAGAAAGAACACGATACGCATTTCGGTATCGCGTACACTTCGTCGACCAATTAGCCATTCTTCAAAAGCTGTGCATGCTTGTGACCCTTTGGGTAGACTTATAAGTACTGCGACTGCTTCTTTGTCTGCGGGACCCGCTCCCCGAGTTGGAAAGATGTTCAAGTGAGAATATACTCTCAATGAACAGGGAAGGAGCGGGTTTTTCGTTATTATAGAACTAAAATAATTTTTTAGAACTTGTGTTTTTTGTTGAATATATAGGTGATTCCCACGCTCAATTTCAACGCGAGTGTGAGCAGACTGTTATAAGCAGGAAAAGCAGCAGAAACATTATTCACATTATTTATCGACACAGCAAAGTTGAACGTAACACAATCAGTAATTTCACTGTCTCTCTTACATCCGATCAACACTCTATTCAATTCTTGTTTCGCATATCGTTCAAAATTATAACTGCTATGTGAGTTATGAAACGGCAAAAAATGCAAAACTGCGAAAAATGTTTGTTAAGGGCGAATTTGCATGTCAATTTTTTTATTCAAAATGCAACTAGTTAACTTTTTTTTTAAATACCATTCGTTTTACATAAATAAGAAATTTATGATATTTCAGTTATATTTAGACAATAAAAGCTCAGAGAAGAATAATTGAAGTAATAGAAATATATATCATTTTTTATCAGTTTTTAACACACATTTCTGACTAATTGAAATATAGGTGTATATAATAAGCAAAATATAGATAAAATGTGTTGTGCTAATAAAATGAAGCATTTACACACTAAATACAGAGTTGTTAACTATGTTTTTAACAAAAAGCCATTATGTTACGGTCATCAGCCATTCAAAATTGGATCAGATGCAGGCTTACGGCTGAATTCGCTCATATATAATTTTATTTATTAACCTTCTCGGGAGCGTCAAACGAGCGTCTCAGCTCGTTTCAGCTCGTAGGTCAGCTCAATTCTCAATGAGGAAATTGTCCATTTCACTGGAATTTTATGTTTCCAGCTCTTAACAGAGCATAAAAATATCTTTTGAATTGCTTTATTTATGGCAACTAAATTTACAAATTTCATGCGTCATTGGATGTACAGTACTCCATCAAGATGAATTGAATTATTCAAATTTATGTTGGCAATTTAATGTAAAGATTTTAATCATTTAAATAATAAGCAGTTTCATGCGTTCGTGTTAATGCCAATATATAGATGTGTGATTTCTATTCTCGGTTAAATTATAAAAGGAGGAAAATATAGGATCTAGAATCTAAAGACGTAACTAGTAAGACGTAACATTGGTAGCCATTGTTTAGAATAAGAAAACTAAATTTAGTATACTCCCGAGCCTATGAGCTGATAGAAAGGAGTACGTCAACCGAAATAAATCTGATGCCTGATGCTGTTTCATATCATGTTATGTCTTTAAATGCGACACAAAGGCAAATAATAACATTAGAGCAAATAAAGTAACATGGGGCTTTCTATTGATAACAATAGACAATCTATATATAATAGAAACTTTCCTCTATATATAGCTGCGCGTAGAGAAAAAAAACGACGTCTGTAAATGAATGGAAAAAGAATGATTGAACAAGTAAGTTTAATTACCGTGGCAGCAGTGGAAAAGCCTGTAAGCTCGAGCACGCACTTATAGCGGACAAGGTGCTGTTGCACAATAGGCGCAATGAATAAAATAGAAAAAAGGTCTGCGCGAAGTAGCCGTAATAGCGGCCGTAATAGCGGCCGTCTAGGGGCGATGAGCCGCAGCTCTACGTGCATGCATACTTGTGTACGCGATGATAAGGCCTTTGCAGAGCACTGCAGTATGCATCTCCACAATGCTCTGCAATCCTATCTGACGTCTCTCTCTCCCTCTCCCTCGCTGGAATCGCGACAGGCCAAACAATGCGTGTGCGTGCGTACGCGCGAGGCTGCGTATGCGTGCGTGTAATCGTGAAGCCATCGATCATACAAGTCGTAGACCCGAGCGCGCGTGTACACGGCTTTTACGACAGCACGTCGACGACGTGGGCGTATAAAGCGCGTTTATTCATCCGCTCGTGCTTCTGTCTTTTTCTTTGACAAGTAAGTACGTGCTAGCCGGCCGGCATCTTCTAGCTTTGCAGCATGAATCGCGGACTTACTATGTCTTACCTGCTGACGTGGCAATTATGTCAGGGGCAAGACACAATGCCCTTTCCCTGATTACTTGCCGACCATTTCTTTTCCGGCCGCAAACGCGTGCTTCGTACAAATTAATTTTTCCACATTGAACAATAAAAGCAATAGTTAAGGAGAAGCGTCTTTTCTCACGCACGAAACTTGCTGGACAAATGCGCGAGTCACACGGCAAATCTCTTGTAACGAGGTGTCCGTAGAAAGCAGCAGCTCTCGCACGAAACAACTGCCATTAGGCTGCCGTTCTTCTTCAACTACCGCTTCCCGCTCACATCAACACTTTGACGCGGGTGTTAGAGCGCGCCGGCGCGTGGCCTTCCATCATTCTCACGCGCGATTCCCATAATTCGTGCTCCACGTGCAGCCGCTCCCGCATATCGCCGCCGATGACGTACGACTGGCATTGATCATGCCTACCAATAGCGCTTCATATAGATTCACCGAACTGTCTTTTTTTATTTACTATACTTGTTCGCAGTGACAAGTCAATGCCCATTCTTCTACTTGCATACAATTATCAACAGAATTAAGCTACAATGGAGCTTTGCATTTCCAGATTATACGACAATCTCTCCTTTCAGAAGAAACATTTTCAGATTTATATCTTAACTAGCATACTTATAATAATTTAGTCAAATCGTATGTAGGGAAATACTGCCTAGGAAATCCCAGCTAATCAGAATTTACGTACTTAAAATTTATCGAGAGAAAAACGTATATATGTTTAAATAGGCCTCGGTCAAGCTACAGTAATATTAATTGAGTAAATCTGTGCTGCAAAGAGATAAACCAATTCAATTGAATTTAATGTGTAAGGAAAAATTACAGAAGCATTATATAAGTGCGTAAAATATATTTTTTATCTACACTTCTATACCGTTTTTTAAATAGACTCTGATAATTTTGATTATTTTTATCAAAATCAATAATATTTTTGATGAAAACTTGCATTCCGTCAAATTTTGATACCCACTTTAGTAATTTGTGATATACTGTATAGGAAAGTGAAAATTGACAATGGAAAAAATTATTTCACTACTTACAATGGGATTAAACATTTGATAATGAAAATGAATAATATAAAATATAATATCAGTATGATAATTATAAAAGTTAGAGCAGTGACAGCAGTTTGATAAAAAGAAGCATTGGATTCTTCAGCTCGGAAATATGCAGAAAAATCATTTTGGAAGCGATAAAGAAAGGCAGGCGCGCATCAGGCTAAAATTCAATTAATTCTTCATTTCCACATAGCTGATTCGAAAAGCCTCGCGCCTACATCTACTATCAAGCGCATATGGACGTTCAGCGTCGATTGTCATCGAGTGTGACGCGGGGATTATCTCCCCGAGCGCGTAAGAGCGGAGGAAACGCTCGTATTTAACGCTCGGACGTGTGCGGGTGTGCCACCTACGTCCGCGCGAGAAAGACAGACGGATGGGAAAAGAGAGACGCAGAGAGGAAGAATCGAAAAGGAGAGAAGGATAGAGCGAGCGAGAGAGCGAGAGAGAGAGGCTCCGTGACACGTTGATGCGCGAACGCGCGCGCGCGCAGGGAGGAGCTTCCGTTTCCGGTAATGGACGTGCCGTGTAGGAAGATCGACTTTGTCCGGTGCGGCATATATATACATATGGACTGTATGTGTGTGAGCTCACGCGCGCAAGGCGATTTTCGAAGAGAGTATTTTTATTTCTACGCGTTTGCATTAAAATTGTCACTCTTTTCGCTCAACAAAAGATAATTCACCAAAATAGAAAACTTTTTCCGTTTCTTTTTCTTAAAATTTCTAATAATTTCCATAATTGAAATTCATTCAACTTCTCTCTGGCGAAGGTTAATCGCGAGTGGGCCCTTTGAGGAGGGTCTCTCTCTCTCTCTCTCTCTCTCTCTCTCTCTCTCTCTCTCGCGTGAGCTCTCGCTCCGCAGCCGGTCGTCTTTATCCCTCGTGGGACCGTGGAGAGCGCAAAGCCAAACGGGACTTTATATCTCTGCTCGTTAACCACTTTATTAATTTACGAGCGATAATGGCCCGGGCCAGCCGCGCATTCAGAGCGGGCGGAAGGTTAATGTTCCTATAGACTGGACACGCAGCCGTTTCTTCGACGCTAGCGCTCTCTCGTTTCCTCGCACGACGCGAGCGCGCGGTGAATGCATTTTAAAGACGCGCAGCGTTTCAGCCATCTCGCGTATATTGTTCTCGGGTTTGATGACCCGACGCAGGCCCTTTCACGACCACGAATACCTTTCTAATTGATTTTTTCCTCTTCTCGCTCCTTGTGCTTCGTGATGACCTTCTTATATTATTCTCATTGGGCAAACACGATGTTTCTACCGAACGTAATTATATTACTGAATGTTTAACTGCATTTCTCTCATTACTTGATTCTTTTCTTTATGCTACTGGCAAGCCGCTCCTTCTTTGCGGGTATAAATCTTAAAAAAATCTTGCCTCAAGCTTTTTCAAGCTCACGTGCTTTCTGCATTTCCAGCACTACTAGTTTTAGCTTATATTTATAAAGCCAAAGCCACAGCGATAAAGCGAAACCGTATCTTGGAGACCGAATCGTTTCCTCATGAATTACAGGACGCGGAAAGTGAAACCGCGCACGACAACTGTCATAACGCTTATGCAACGCGCGCATAGTGCTCCGCTCCCGCAAAACTCATATATTTTATCCGGCGTTGAAAAAGACAGCTCCACCCCTATCTTTCGCGAAGTCACGTGCGAGCAATCGATTCTATTTTCTCGCGCGTCTATCTGTGTGTGTGTGTGTGTGTGTACACAAAAGAAGAAAGATGTATAATGCCGAGACCGCACGATGATTTCCACATAACGCGAGCGCGCGTGCGCATCGCTGAACAAAAGGCAGGCCCTTTACCTGCTGCAAACTTTATCGCGCCCGAGCGCGGATCGTGTACGCGGAATATTTTCCTTCTCCTCTGCGCGCGGATCGCGTGGGCGAGAACGGGACGTGCGCGAGCATGTGCGCTTTTGCCGGGGATATGATATGTATCAGCGCTTGTTGCGAATTATGTAATGCGAGGGTACAGTTTACGCGTTAGAAAGCTTTTTCAAGTCTACCTTTCGTGAGCTTGCTTTTAAAAATAAGGAAAACGCCAATCTTTGTGTATTTCACCTAGAAAGTAGAAACATAAATTTATAGATTTCATAATTATGTGGATGCAAGAGATGTATAGAGTTTTTCCTTAGGACAGTAACGAACAAACACTAATTCAATCAACATATAATCTGTCATTAGTTTTTTACAAGTTCTCAGGGATACTAAACAGGTTCAAATAAAGCAAGTCAGAAAGTTAATGACTCCCGAGTACATCTGGTCATTAACCTTTAGAGTACCGGCGTTTCGGCTATACGTGATCGTAAAAAGGTGTCTTATATCATGGATTGACCATGTGTCAAGTGTCGATCAA
>JAPYZP010001083.1:0-18598 GCA_030522985.1 Torymus sinensis | reverse complement strand
ACAATATGCCCGCTTAGAAATTTCCCCCAAAAAGCTTGTGTAGAGTGTGCCCGTGTAGAGAATAGCTGTGTAGAGTATGCTCCTTTAGCTTTTTTGACCGCAAAGCTTGTGTAGAGTATGTCGGTGTAGAGAATAACTGTGTAGAGTATGCCCGTGTAGAAAAATGCCCTTGTGTAGAGTATGAATGTGTAGAGTATAGGGGGTCCCAAAAATTATCAGAAACACGCTGTTGATTAGATAGTATGTCCTTCACGGTGTATTCAATTTTAAAAAACGAAGAGAATAAGTTTTATATTGTGAAAATCAATGTACGGATGTTGTGAACCATTTCACGATTGATTTGATTGTTTTGTGAGAAATAGGTGCGAATATTCACTTGAATTAAATTTTTTATTTGACAATTTAAAACTACTATATAATGAAATTAAAGTAGAATAAAAACATTAAATGTTTGTTTAAAATATTTATGTAATTAACTTATTATTTACACTGATTAAAACTAAATCCTAATCAACAATTATGTCAATCACTGCGGAAATAAAATAGTACGTGGGAAACACCTTTGAATTTTACTATAGTACATGAAAAGCAAAATATATTTTCCTCATGCTACGGCGGGAGGAAGAGAACATAGTCTCCCATTGTGACGACTCGATATACCCATACACTTTTCATGCAAAAAAGGTCCTATTCCTGCACTTATTAAAAAAAGGTCTATGTGAAACAAGGGAGGAAAGTTGACTTTTTCTATAGCGCCGCTGATGAATTTGAGCACTCGTGTATCACTCATACTCAATCATCATTCTCGCTATAGAAAAAGTCAATTTCCTCCCCAGTTGCACAATGTACTTTTTTTTAAATTAATTTTTTAAAAGTTAATTAATGTTTGCAGGATGAAAAGTACAAATTTACGTCCTACAGATATCAAAATTAAAGAATCTGAAGTTCTCAGTCCTAAATTTAAATTTAAACGTACTGGAATAAATTACATTTATAAGCCAATTTCAGAGTCGTCACCCGTCAAGCCAATTAATAAATCACTGATACCTGAAGACGCTGATTGGTTCAACCTAAAAGTTAAAAAAAATATGGAAAGCATGTTGGCAAATAGTAAGTAGTTGCTGGCAAATAGTTTTTTTTTGTTACATTTAAGTATTCAATATTGATTAGATGAATTTTGAATTAGATATTAAAGCATCACAAACGTCTTCAAATGCTACGCATACAGAAGAAAAAGAACTGGAAACAGCTAAATATTCAGCATAATCCAGATGTAGATATGCCGGACATGTCAAAACCAGCTCAACTTTCATTGCAAAGGCATAGTATATGTCTCGATCGACTGTATAATTGGTCTTCTACCATTGTTTTATTATTATTTATTTATATAATTTTCATTTTCAATCGCTATCTCGATATTGAATATAATTTACTATGGCCGTTTAATAGTAAACAAACAAACAAATAAACAAACAATGTATTATAGTAATTTTTATAATACATCATTTTTCTACATGTTTCTCACACCCATATTTCGGATATCTATTTACTTATGTGTATCCGTTTTTGAAAAAAATATATAAATAAAAAAATAACTATAATTACTCTAATAATAAATCGCACATCAACCGATCGAGCATCAGCCAGCGAGGTATTACAATATAAAGTAGAGACAGAACGGTTTCTTTTTTTTATATATAAATACTTTTTCATTTATCTCCGGTCGAATCCTCGCGACGACCCGCCGCGTGTTTCGACCGCGCGCACATATCCTATGCGCGCGCATAGCGCCGATCAATATACAAGACGGGGGGTGCGGCGGTGGCGGCGCGAATATATCGGAGAGAAGCCCTGGCGCGGAGAGTGTCGAACACGGACTCGCCCTGCGGACTGCAACGAGGACGATGACGTGGTGCTGCTCCTACTCTTCCTCCTGCTGCTGACTCCACGAGGGCCTTCTCCTCAAGCGGCTCTCTATCTCCCTTTTCGGACTACACCCTCGAGCGTACGAGCTGTGACTCTGAGTATGTATAATAAAATACGCGCAGGGTGTGTTACAATTCAGAGGGTGGATTTTTCGAGGGCTTATCTATTGCGATGAATGAAAGTTCGATGATGCTATACGTGCGATCGAAGGTGGATGATGGCTGTATAGTGGCTTTTTATTTGTGAAATCGGAGTTTCTTTTTGGTAATCAATTAAGGTAGAGCCATTGTTAATATATATTTAGCGTCTGATGCGAGCGCATTTTCGTGTAGCTGTATATGTGCTTATTATAACAGAGAGGGATGATTCGCGAACGCATTAGTTATTTAGCAACCAGCAGTAGTACGATATCGTGAATTATTTTCGTATAGAGTTTTAGTAATAATATACATTTCATAAATAATCCAAAGAACGGCTGTTTGATAATTTAATGCTGCTGGCCTGGTTTATTAAACACTCGATAGATTTATAAATTGCGAGGGTAATAGAAAAAAAAATACCCTGTAATTATTACATTCAGTAAACATACACATAACCTATAGGGCTTATGTATTATTATGACTCATCATATAATGCTATAACAAATAATTTTGATTAAAATATCAGCGATTTATTTTATTAAAAAAGTAACTCTGAAATATCGATCCTAAACTTATAACTGCTGAAAACTTTGTACAGCAACTTCTTCGAAACTTATATAACATAACTTATCGACTGCGAATACTATATATTATTTACGTTCGCAGGTACAATCATACATTTTTTATTCATTTTTCAATTAAACTTCCTCCCTCAGGACCGCGACGCACGACAACGCCATCCCGTGTGTATTTTTAATTAATCTATACAAAAGCCAGCGCTTTTAATCCGTCAAATGGCGTCCGTGGAGGAGAGCTGGAAGGAGGCGACGGAGGGCCTAGCCGAGGGCGTCTGTGACTCCTGGCTCGCTCGGCTCCAGGAGTCTTACGCCGAGGAGCGTCGCACCTACCACAACCTCGACTCCCTCGCCGACAAGCTGCTCCACTACGCCGAGGTCCGCGAGCGGCTCAAGAACCCCAAGGCCGTCATGATAGCCCTCTTCTTTCAAAAGTGAGTTGTTATTGATGTTGTTGCGTATATAAGCAATTCTGTATAACACACGTTGTTTTATGTATATATAGCTTCGAGTACGACCCGAAGGCGCTGGACGGCGAGAACAAGAACCTGGATCACTTCAACGCGTTCGCCGAGGAAGCTGGTATACATGGCGTGAGTGGTTACATATATCTCCATTGTCTTTATTTTTGCTGGGTGTTAATATATGACAGTTCGTGTTATAGGACTCGGAGCTGCTGGCGGACACGCAGACGCTGCTGCAGGCGGCGACGACCCACAGCACCGAGGCGCACAAGATCGACGGGCAGTACGGGGCGGAGGACGCCCACTATCTCCTCGACCTGGACATGGCGGTACTTGGCGCCGAGCCCGAGCGCTACGCCGAGTACCGCGAGAAGATACGCGGCGAGTACTCGTTCCTCAGCGAGCCCATGTACACCGCGCTCAGGCTCAAGGTATACATTTCTTATAATTTATGTTTGATAATGGACGAAATATCATAAAACGATGACGTTCACTACTACAAGGAGTTCTCTTATTTTTTAGTTGCTGGACAAAATTTATATAAACATTTAAAAATCTCGAAAAAGAATAAATTTCTTGTCTCTTATGACATACAAAAAAAAGAAATATAGTACGAGTTATAAATATATAGGTTCTGAATGATTTGCTTCGAAAAGTATTTCAAAATAAAATTCTTCGCAGGTACTGCAGAACTTCCTCCAGATCCCCAACATCTTCGCCACGAAGGAGTTCCGCGAGAAGTTCGAGGAGCAGGCCCGAACGAACATCCATTCGGAGATCGAGCTGCTGTCCTAATTAGCCAATCACTAGAGGCGTATAATCGGTCCCGTATCGTCTCTTATAGAAGTGACGGGATGCTTATATGGAGTCGACACTACGTGTAGAGCGAATTTTTAGAGGACATTGAGGAAAAAAAAACAAATTAATGATCGTCGTTTTTGCTGACTAAACAAGTATTTGCTATTAAAAAGAAGCTTCTATTAAGGTTTACGACAGAGAGGAACAGTGAGAGAGAGAGAGAGAGAGAGAGAGAGAGAGAGAGAGCTTGGTTCCTTATTGGAATATATCTGTGTGTGTACACGCCGTTGCAGCAACGGTGCATTTATTTTTGTGTCCGATATGAGCCGGAGTAATCAGACTGAGAACAAAAAAAAACCAGAAATACAACAAAAAATTTGTACGTCTTTTTGCGAAGCTCGATTTTGCAACTCCATACCTATATATATATATATGATTGTTGATCGATTTTAATATATTATATAATGTATAATACACGTGTAAGCATGCGGCAATTATGTTGTGAAAACGGTGTTTAGCTTTGATCGTTTGTGCGTGCTACTTTTTTTTGTTACCTAATTATTATGAATATTTCTATACAAACATATATATATAAAAAAAACCTACGCGTGTAAATTTGTCGGTGGCTGTTCGGGGCAGAGAGAAATATAAGCGATTATAAGGTGTTGTGAATCACTGGATAACACGATGACAAAGTCTATTATATTGTAACGATAGGTGGGAATAATCGAGTTGTGATTTTTGTATATCTCAAGTTTTTATTTTACATGTGAAATGTGTTTATTTTCAACGTGCGCGCGACCACGGAAATTTATTATATATACATCGAGATATGGGATTACGGAACAATTTGTTAAGTTTGGCGGGAAAAAAAAGGAAAAAAAAGAGAAATAAATAAAAACGTTGTTGTTCGTCGTACGAATTTCAATACTTGTCGTTATCGCAAGTAAAGAGATAAAATTGCTTACAAAAAAAAAAACAAACAAAGAATATGTACAATTGTGTAATAGGATCTTATCGAGGATGTACAATAATTATAAAAAATAAAGAGAGTTACAACAAATTTGCTTTCGGATCCTTTATTAGTGTTTCTTTGATAAGCGATATTATTATGCATGATATGAGGTATTTGAAATCAGTTAGCACCATTTTATTGAAATTGCAAAAGTATCACCAAATAGGTTGTTATTGTACCTGCAATCTAAACATCCCAATTTATTTTCCATTCATTATAAATAGCAAGAGATATCATTTTAATTATGTTTATATTACTTACGTACCGAGATCAATATCGATTCGTCCAATGAAAAAAGCCCATACACCCCGAATTGTATGTTCTTTCGTAATAGATAATGCGACAGGCACTTTAACTACGAATTCATTAGAAAAATAAATTATAAGCATCACATATGTTTAAACCTAATTACGATTTCAACGTTTACCTTCACCGCGACATCTGGATTTTTACAAATTCCCAAATGATCATTAACTATTTCCTCCGTCATCTTACTCTAATTAACAAAAATATAGTATTATATAGATACCAATAATATAACATTGAAAATTTATTATAAATATATACCTCATCGACGGTATTGGTGACATTCTTGGCCAGTATCACCAGGGAGACAACGAACATCATCAAGTAGATAAAGATAAGTGCGTACGTGATGTCGGTCGACCTGCCGGTCCCGAAAATAGATGTGACCAGGTGGAAGCCGAAAAACACCATGAGCGAGAAGGTATTGACGATGCAGGCGAGCATCGGCGCCGAGTAGAACTCCGCGATATCCCTGCACAGTCGGCTCAGCAAAGTATAGAGTTCCTGCAATTCCGATACCTTCGTCGCGTAATCGACTTGCATACATTCCGTGTGTCTCGATTCCACGTGTGAGCACGACGAAGAAGATCTGCAGATATCCATCAGGGATAGGTTTAGTGCTCCGAAGAGCTCCTTGATAGCGCGGAGTATGATGCTATATTGAATCATCAGCGCGTGGCTCATGAGATTGCACATCATAAACGACAACGCGAACACGGCGTAGATCAGGCTCTGCATGGTTGCCATCACGATCAGTAGGATTGAAAACATCATGTTGGTCAGGAATATCCTGGCGAGGCTTCCCCAGAACGCCGATTTCACGTCGAATGCCCTACTCGACAGCGACGCTGCGTGTTTCACAATGCCGTGCATCCGATTGGCTAGTGCGATGGACTCCGACTGCTTGTAGGAGAACGTCGCCAGAACGAATACAGCTGAAAGAGAGCCTAAGCTGTTGTGCACCACGTCAATTATCACGTCGAACTCGAACTTGCGCACCGACTCCGGAAAGTTCATTACGTTACCGTAAACCAAGGTGATGGTACAGACGTTAGTAGAGAGGATGTAGCCCATGAAGATTATGTTAAAGAGGATTCCCCATTTGGAGGGGATGAAAAGGGGCTGCTGGGGTTTCGAGGTATTGGTGGTGTTTAGGGATAGAGTAGCGATTCCGCGTATTTTGAAGCAGTAGAAGACGCATTTCAGAAAGATTTTCTGTTTTCTGGTCAATTCTACGGTGAACATTGTGCGAGCACAAAGGGACGTGAGTCTGTATCAATCAATATTCACTGTGGATTTGATAGGCTGAATTGTTTTCGTAGGCATTAATGGGGTAAAAGGAAGATTTCGTAACATGCACGTTTACAATTAATCCTAATGGATTACCTCCATTAACAATGGAGGTTTCAATCAATTAGCAGTTCTGTTATTCTATCGATGTAATAAGATCAACAGAGTAAAGAAAGTCTGAAAACAATTGCTTTGCGGATGGAACACTTGTAATAAATGAGTTTTATAAAAACTGTAGTAAAAGAATAAATTCTTTCTAGGTATAAGAAATGTAGGTATATTAAAAATGTAATATCTTAAACCATTTTTTTGACGTTGTTCTTTTGAAACTATGAGAGTATAACCAGCTGTGTCGTTATTGTACCTGAAATCTAAAAATTCCCTTCATTATTTCTTCCAATTTCATTATAGCTCAACCGACATCAATATCGATTCCTCTCACGAAAAAAGTCTATATACAGTGAATGGCATATTTTTGAGCAAAAAGTAATGACAAAAAGTTCTTCAACTAGAAATACACAGATCGAGTGAATACATAGTTGATAGGATCTTCTCAGGGCGTACAATAATTATAAAAAATTAGCGTTACAACGATAGATATTACGTGTAAGATATTCGAGATCAATTAGCACTATCTTCTTGAAACTGCAAAAGTATCACCAAATAGGTTGTTATTGTACCTGCAATCTGAACATATCCTAATTTATTTTTCGTTCATCTAATAGCTATTATTTATTTCAGTTTAGTATTTACCTACCGAGATTAACAAGGATTCGTCCAACAAGAAAAGTCCATACACCCCGAATCGTATGTTCTTTCGTAATAGATAATGCGACAAGCACTTCAACTAAAAATTCATTATAAAAACTTATAAATATATTCAATTATATTTAGCATTCCAATTAGCAGGTTTACCTTCACCGCGACGTCTGCGTTTTTACAAGTTCCCAAGTGATCGTTAACTATTTCCTCCGTCCTCTTACTCTAATTTACATACCAAATATTATTTTTACACTTTCTTATATCACCCAGTAAGATATCATCAAAAATCTATTATACATACCTCATCGACGGTATCGGTGACAGCGTTGGTCAGTATCACGAGGGAGACAACGATCAGCATTAAATAAATGACCGTGTGTGCGTAATTAGTGACATCGGCTGATTTGCCGTTACCCAGGACAATGGGCTTGGCTACGTGGTAGCCGAAGAACACCATCAGCGAGAAGGTATGGATGAAGCAGGCTAGCATCGGTGCCGAGTAGAACTTCGAGATATCCATGCACAATTTTCTCAGCAAAGAGTAGAGTTCCTGTAATTCCGACAACTTCCTCGCGTAGTCCACTCGCAGCTGTATGGATTGCCTGCGACTGGACACCACAAGTGAGCACGGCGATGAAGAACAATTGCAGATATCCATCAGGGATAGATTCAGCGCTCTGAAGAGCTCCTTGACAGCGCGGAGTATGATACTGTACTGCATCATCAGCGCATTGCTCATCAGATTGCACATCATGAACGAGACCGTAAACATGGAGTAGATCAGGTTCTGCAGGTTCGCCGTTGCGATTAGCAGGATCAAGAACGTCACGTTCGTCAGGAATATCCTGGCGAGACTCCCCCAGAACGCCGATCTTGCGTCGAACGCTCGACTCGTCAACGTCGCCGTGTGCTCGACAATTTGATGCATCCTATTGGCTATCGCGACGGAAGTCGACTGCTGGTAACAGAACGTAGCGAGAACAAACAAAGCCATTAGAGAGCCTAAGCTGTTGTGCACCAGGTCAATCATCACGTCGAACTCGAAGTTGCGTATCGATGCAGGAATGTCCTTTGCGTTACTACCGTAGAGGAAGTTGCCGATCAAGACGTTCGCAGTGACGATGTAGCCAATGGAGAATACGTTGAAGACCGTTCCCCATTTGGATGGGGTGAAAAGGGGTTGCTGGGGTTTCTTGGGTTCGACAGGGTTTATAGTTAGGGTAACGATTCCGCGCACCTTGAAGAAGTAGAAGACACATTTCAGGAAGATTTTCTGCTTCCTAGTCAGCTCTGCTGCGAACATTGTATACAAGCACGGATCGCCGAGAGTCAATTAATTTTCGCTTTAGATTTGAGAGACTGAAGTGTTTTCGTAACTTTTACAGAGGCCAAAGGAAAATTTCGACCGTGATGTACACGTTTACGCAATGAATCCTAATGAAAGCGGCGTATTGACGGCATTAAAAATGCAGATTTTAATCAATTAGGTGCTTTGTTAATCCAATACATGAGAGGATCGATAAAGAACAAAAACGTCTAAATACAATATCGTTTAGAGAAAGTTGAAAAGCTATATTGCAAAAAAGAATGTTTTCTATCCGTGTTGAAATACATGTATCTTATTATATTGCATATATCACTTGACATTATTCTTTTGAAACTGTAAAAGTATAATCAGATGAGTCGTTATTGTACCTGAAATCTACAAATTCACTCTTAATTACTTAAATTCAACAATCAGATAAAATTTTCATTACTCTTTTAATCCAATTGATGAGGAAGTAAAAATACATACCGTCATCAATATCGATTCGTCTAATGGGAAAAGTCCAAATACAGTGAATTGTATGTTCTTTCGCGACAGGCAATGAGAAAAGTCCTCCAACTGAAAATAAACAGATCGACTGAATACTTATATATTTCTTCTTTATTGATAATTAAAATTTCGCCTGAATTACCTGCACCTTAGCACGCGGATCTGTGCAAATTGTTAGGTAATCATTGACTATATCTTCTGTCCTTATGCTCTATAACCATCAAAGCGAAGATAGCAATATCAAATTAATAATATTATACTTTTCTCGCATTATTCTAAACAAAATTATCCTTATACCTCCTCAATGGTTTTGGTAACCGATCTCGCAAACATGGCCAGCGAAACGACGAAGAGCAGCAAATACAGCACCGTGTGCGCGTAAGTGACGGCTGTCAGTCTGTTGTGTCCGAGAACGATGGGCTTCGCTACATAATAGCCGCCGAGTATGAGCAGCGTAAAGATGTTCAGAGAACACGGGAGCATCGGTTGCGAGTAGAAGTCCGACACGTCCCGGCACAACTTGCTCAATAACGAATGCAACTCCTGTGCACGTGACAATTTGTCCATCCTAATTCGCCAACTATCTCTCCTGCTGCATGAGGTCAATTTTAACTGTGCATTCTTGATGGTCACCACGAGCGAAGCGTTAACAGCTGCGTACAATTTCTCCATCATCCGCACCACGATGGTGTACTGAATCAAGAGAGCATTGCTCACAAAATTGCACAACTGTAACATCGAGCTGAACACTACGATACTCATGACATTGATGTTCATCGTGGCGAAGAGGAAGAACCACAAGCCAGCGTTGGTCAACAGCACGCTTGTCGCGCTCCTCCAGAATGCCTTCCTCGCGTCGAATCTTCTGTCCGCGAGGATGGCGCATCGCTCGGCAATCTCGCAAATTCGATTGGCAATATTGGCCGTCGTCGACTGGCGTAGGCAGAATATCGCCAAGATGAACACGGCTGTGAGAGAACCAAAGCCCGTGTGCACGATGTCGATGACGCGCTCGGACTCATCGAGCTTCTCCACTGCGTCCGTGGTGTAGTAGTACCGGATCATCAGGATGTACGTGACTACGATGTAGCAGACGCCGAAGACGTTGAACAGGATGCCGGTCTTGGAGGGCCGAAATAGCGGCTGATGAGGGTACCGCGAATCGAACGTTATGGTAGCGATGCCGCGGAGTTTGAAGATGTAGAAGATCGATTTCAGGAGGAACTGCTCTTTTCGGGTGACTTGGGTGGCGAACATCGCGCCTATAACTTTACAGTAGGTATACTACTAATTTGCATGTGCTGAATTTGTGTTGTAAATGCGATGAGAATTTTTCAGTGTAGCACGTTGACAATTAATTCGTATAAAAGGTACATCAGCGATCTAATAATCCATAGGATTAAGAATTCATGCATTAATCAATTAATAGCTTTTATAATAACATTGTTTAGCTTGATGAAACCATTATCGCAGAGAAAGGTCTGATAATTGTTGTTTTAAGGCGATAGAAGAAGTCAAATTTGACAAATGAAGACAATAAGATTTTTATGCAATTTTTATCAATTTATTTATCAAACCATTATTTACATACATATTTACACATTTGTTCGTACAAAATACACAGCTCTCCATAAAAATAGAAAAGATTATGCCTTAATCTAGTAAAAATAATGTAAGTGAAATTAATGAGTGTCATAGTGTGCATTCGAGAGAAGAAGTTGTAGTTGGTCATGCGTTCAAGGCGACGCTGAACGACTTCGTCGCGAGCCGCTGTTGGAGCGCGAGCGCGAACCAGACTTCGATCTGGATCTGTAACAATCAAGGATGTTTACTTGGATGTCGATAAGAAAATAAATCAAATGATAAGGATTAGATGAACTTACCGGGACTTGGATTTAGACTTGGACCTGGACTTTGATCTCGACTTAGATCTTGATTTAGACCTAGATCCAGATTTTGAGCGTGATCGAGACTTCGATCCGGACTTCGACCTCGATCTAGAACGACTGGCTCTTGATCCGGAAGCGCCTCTCGAGCCTGACCTGGACCTCGATCCGGACTTCGACCTTGACCTGGACCGACTGGCTCTCGATCCGGACTTCGATCTAGACCTGGATCGGCTTTTTCTCGATCCTGATGCCGCTCTTGAGACGGACCGGCTTCTGGCCGAACCAGACCTCGACCTAGAGCCTGATCTCGACCTTGAGCCTGACCTGGACCGCGAGCCTGATTTCGACCTTGAGCGAGAACGCGAGCCCGACTTGGAACGCGAACCAGACTTCGAGCGCGACCTAGATCTCGAACCTGAACCTGATCGCGAGCCTGAACCTGAACGCGAGCCAGACCTCGAGCGAGAACGCGAGGCTCTGGAACCTTCAGAATCCGAGGCGATGCGTCGTTTGCCCTTTGGTGCGCCTGAGTCGCTATCGTCCCTGGAAATAATAAGTTAATTTAGCTAAATGTTAAGTATTTTATCAGGAATACTGAAACTTTAAAAGTTCATAGTAAACATACCCGCTTCTAAGTTTCTCACGTTCATTGTCGCTCTCCGACTCGTCCGTCGAAATCGTCTCTTTCGAAATGATACGTGACTTGGGCACCTGGTAGTCGCCCTTGCCGAGTTTCTTCTTCTCCGGCTTCTCCTTCTTCGCCCCGGTGCTTTTCTTCGACCGCTTAGATTTCGGCTTATCACCGTCCGAGCCTAATGAAACGATAATACTCGAGTTAATAAACCGAAACAATATTTACAATGCAAAAAACTGTAAACGTTTTAACAATTAACTACTACTACTCACCACCGCTGTCTCCATCTTCCTTCTTCCGTTTGCCCTTTCCCCTCGGCTTCTTGTCCTTGCTGTCGCCAGATTTCTTCTTCCTCTGTTTCTTCTCGCGAGGCGCGCCGCCTTCCTCGTCGCCGCCTGCACCACCAGCGCCTCCGGCGCCCGAGTCGTCGCTGTCGCTCGGAATTTCGCCATCCCCGCGAGCCTTCTTGCCCTTTTTGCCTGCTTTCTCGTTCGGCATCTCGCTGAAGATCATCGCGTTCTTGGTCTTCTCCACGAACTCCTGGCGCTTCTGCAGCATCTGCGTCTCGCGCTGGCGGCGCATCTCCTCCATCCGGAGATTTTCTTCCGTCTGGCGCAACTTGAAGGCGTGTCTGTGGATTGTGAGAATTTGTTAAATCTGTGTTTGAATACATAAAGGCAAGTAAACATTTTACAAAAAAACGTCTTGAAATTTTATTGTCATATATAAATTTTGAATAGTAACAATACGTAACGAATATTAAAAAAGGCAATGATAAATAGATACTTTATCAAATGAAAAACCCTAAACAAATATAAAATAAAAAAAAATCGTTAATACCTCTCCTCTTCCTGCTTCTTTCTGAGCATCTTCTCCTCCTCGTCGAGTCTCCTCGCACGAGCGACGTGGTACTGCGCCTGCGACAAAAGATCTTGACAGCGGCGTGCTTCCACCTCGGCAGCCTGCATCATACGCTCATCGTGAGTCGCCAGATACTGGAAGTCCTTGTGCGATAATCCGAGCTCGCGCACCGCCTGGAGCACAGTCGTCAGAGTCGACTTCTCGTCCTTAAGAATCATCGTCGCCAGACGCTGCAGGATGTAAGCAAGGTTGTAAAGCAGCACCGGATCTTGCGGTGCCACGCGACGAGCCTGTAATGAAAAAATTGAGCGATTATGTTTTATGACTGAGCGTTAACTTTGTTGTATTCTACTTGGGTGATTAAATTTTATAATTACCTTGAGAAGCGTTAGTTTTGATTCTTTCAATTTTCCTGCCTTTAAATAGGCTCTCGCCAGGTATCCCAGAATTTCCACATGATGGTATTTGTAGAATTTACGAAGGCAATTTTCGTACTGTAACAGTGAAAAGTAAATCGTGAATAAAAATGTCAATGTATTTGTATTCTTTATTTTGCTAACAAGTTAATGATTTACCATCTGAATAGCGCTGACGAACTGTTTTTGTTCGACGTAAATGTGAGCGATGTTCAGCCACACGTCTGGAAACTCGGCCGTGGCTTCACGCACTTGGGCAAAAATATCACGAGCTTCGTTGATGTAACCCTTGTGCGCTAGTACACAGCCTACTCCGTTCGAAGCCCAAATGTTTTTGGGATCGATTTTCAATACCTACAAAGTGAAAAAGAAAACGTAAGAAATCGATGTGATATAAAAAAACGAATAAACATTTTCAATGTCAATAACTTACCTGTTTATAACTGGCCAGCGCTCGATCCTGATGTCTCTTCTCCCTCTCCTTATCCTTATTGCTCTGATGCAGCGTCTGCAACCAGATATTTCCCAACGCGATCAACGAGTACGTGTCGGTGTTAGTCGTCGGATTCTTCAGAATACGCTCGAACTTCTTCTGGCCGGGGCCCCACTCCTGCTTGGCCAAATGAAGATTACCAAGCAATGACCAGGCATCTGGATGCTCATTGTCGATCCTCAATGCGTCCTTGAACCAATCGGACGCCTCGTAAATCTGACCCTTGTCTCGAGCCATGCAGCCGAGCCGCAAGTAACAGTCGATGTAGTTAGGATGTTCCTTGAGGACGTCCTTGTAGAGCTTCTCAGCGCGGTCAAAGTGACACTCGGCCTCGAAGACGCGTGCTAGGTTGTATGTCGTCGTCACAGCAATCGAGTTATAGTAACTCGGGTCGTGTTCTGAATCAGCACGAGAGCGCTCCAGCGATTCCGTCATTTTCGTACGCGCCTCTTCGAGGTTCCCCAATCTGAAGGAATTTTTGTTTGTTAATTTCTTTAGTTGAGAAATTAGTTATATTGTTTGATTTTTTATGTAATATATATTTACATACCGGTACTGCAGAGCTCCAACATTATTCAGAATTTCTGGTGGTATGTCGGCCTGAACTTTGTCGCTCAAAATACGAGTTCCAGTGCCATAGGCACCGAGAGAAGTTTGTAGGTCACTCTGTTCCAAAATTTGTGCGAGTTCAATCCACGCCTCAACATCGTCCGGGTAGTGGTCTGTTACCTTTCGAAGATGGTTTTTTGCAATATCTCTCTTAGATTGAGATGATGAATTGGCATACAGTGAGCCAAGAATTTTCATTGTTTCATAATTATCGGGTTGAGCTTTCAAAACTTTTTCAAAACACTGTGCTGCCTGAAATAGTCAAATAAGTTATTTTAGAGATATTTTAAGCAATCAAGTTTTGAAATTGCATTAATATTAGTTGAAAACTTACATTCTCATTGTCTCCTCTATACATGTACATCTGGCCTAATCCATAATGCGGGAGTACAAAAACAGGAGATGCAAATTGAGTTGCTTGATAATAATACTGGAAAGCTTGATCATAATCACCCTAAAAATATAAAATGATTGAAATCACATTTGAAATAATAATAAAATAAAATAATAAATATTATTAATAAATAATATTTTATTATTATAAATAATAATAAAATCACTTTTTGAATATAATAAAAACATTAATTTAATAAAAAAATTGTAAAAATGTACCTGAACGTGAAATGATCTCGCTAGCTGGTAACAACTTTCAGCACGCATTGACTCATTCTCAGTGTTGTGGAAAGCATGCAATGCCAAATGCTGAACTTTGTTATAATCTTTCTTGAAGAAAAAATGGTTAGCTAAGTGATTTAAAACCATTGGATTTGTTGAATCAATAGTATAAGCCTTTGACAACATTTGAACACCAGTCCTAATGCTATCAGGATTTTGGTCATTTAATTTTAAAATTGCAAGCCCTACCAATGCCCCCACACATTGACCATCAAGATGCAAAGCCCTTTCGTAAGCTAGACGAGCTTTGTCATGATTATTTAGTTTCATGAAACAATGTCCCATGCCAACCCTTACTCCTGCAGGGCACTCTGGATTTGTCCGCAGTGCCTTTCTGTAAAATGTCAGTGCACCTCGATAATCCTTTTTGTTGAAGGCAATAGCAGCCTTACCAAGTAAGGAGGGAATGTTACTGGGGGACTGATTTAAGACAAAGTTGAATTGAGCATCAGCTTGATCCATTTTGTCTCCCTCCAGTAAGCAAAAAGTTGCTCTACCAAGTAAATGATTCTAGAAATAAAAGATATTTATGAAATATATTTATATACTACATATTATTTTATGAAATTAAAGTATTAATATTTTACCTGATCATACATGATGATTTTGTCCGCAGTCGTATACAACAATGTTGCTTTCGTAAAAAGATCTCTTTTTTTATCTTTATTTTTTTCTCGATTAGCTTCTTGGACATAATAAGCTGCAAGCATGTCCAATGCTCGCATTTGGTCCTTTTCATAATCCCGGTAGTCTGTGTTTGCATCGGTTCTTGAAGATTCAAGGATTTTAATAAAATCCTCAATTTTTTGTTGTTTATGATACTCAAGCTGAAATAACACAGTAACATTAGATTATTGAATACTCTAAAATGAAACTTGTCAGTGTAAGATAATACAAGAATAAAACTTACGGCCAAGTTGACCCAGAGGTTAAGAGTGGCATGTTCTTGCCGCAAAATGCCAAGCACTTCATCACCCTCAGGAAGTTGGTCAATATATAATTCTATAACCTGTAAAAATTATAATAAAACTATTAACACATGAATATTTAAATTTATTAACACACGCATGAAAATACCCTTAGAAAATTTAAAAGTTTGATCGAAATGTAATTAATACATCAAATTTCTAATATGCTGAAAATGTAAACAAATCTTGATAACACTCCAAACACCACCAAACATCAACTATAACATTTGACACAACATATGCTTGACTACCGAGCCTCAAGGATTTTATAGCCATCCAATACATCGCACTTTCGAAAAATAAATTCACAAAACGCTGAATTTTGAGGTTAAGGCGCGGCGTCTGTCACGCGCACTATCCGGGTTCCAGCAGAACTTATAGCAACAATACTTTAATCATCGTATTGTTTAATCAAAAAACACTCACCTCGTCGGTATCCCGCAAGGGAATTTCAATGGATCCTGACATTTTTCCTCAAAAGCGGCAGTGAGCCGCTCAATGTCACTTCGCGCAGCACGCACTCGTCGGACTGCGGCCAAGAAACTTCTGCAGTGAGCCGGTGGTGAGACCACCGCCAGCCCGCCAGTGGCCGGACGAGGGGCAGGGAGGTAAGGCCACGCAGTGCACGCACCCTTTGTCACATCGACTTGGGTATTTCACATATATAAGTCTATGACTAAATACAAAATGGCGATATGGCGCGGAAATTCGAAATTACAAATTTTATCTCATACTTTTGTTAAAAGTGTAAAGTTTACTCCAAAAATCAAAGTATAAGAAGTTGATAAGCAAATATATTTGTTCTTATCATATCTTATAAGATAAGAATTTAATAAAGAAAAAGGGTTATATTTTTAAATTTTGATTTACATATACATATATAAAGTGTGTACATATATATATAAAGAGAAAAAGAGTTCATTTGTGAAATGATCATAGATTAGTACTATAAGCGTGTCATTTGTGAGATAGACGATATTCTCTTTAAAGGAGCTTTCTGATTGGTCTAGACAGCTTGTCTCACGCGCCTCGGTGAGATGGTTATGGAATAAGCCCTGGAATAAGCCCCCTGTATATTAACGCTTTGAATAAAAAACTTTATTAAAATTAAAATAGTACATTTCGTACCACGAGCGTAAAGTTTTACGCCCGCGGTGCGAACATTATTTTTCGTCATAGTGGCGTAAAGTGCGCCATCAATGGAGCATATAATAAAACATATGTTTTATTATTATGCTAATAAAATTATGCTACATATGTAAATAGAGCATATAATAGAAACGTTTTAATGCTGCGGTCTTTTAAATTTATTGAGGGGGTCCACGGCGGCACCCTTGCCGGCGGAGCCCCCTCCAAACTAAAGAAATAATTAATGAAAAATAAAAATATAATAATAAATATTGGGAATAACTAAAAATTAAACAAATAATAAAAATAAAGTATTTGAAGAATGTATTTTATTAATACTAATAATACAAATTCGCCAACTAGGTAACATTAATAAATAATTTAATATAACAATTAAATCAATAAATTATAATGATCGCTTTTTTCTTACAATAACTAAGTTTGAATTTTATAAACAAAAGTATTATGGAAATAAACAAAAAATTAATTTTTTTATTACTTAATATTAATTAATATATCGCACTTAATTACTTATTTCACGACAATTTACGCCCGCAAAAGAGGGCGTAAAGTGCGCACTTTATGATATTGAGTATAATATACATAGTTATCAGTCAGGATCGATCGAGTATCGTTCAGGTATGTATAATTAACTGCTCATAAGCTGCAGCTAGAAAGCGGCGGCGGCGACGACGAGGACGAGGTTTACGAGGAGCTCGTCGCGTTCTCCAAGTTTCACCAAAGTATCTACAAGTATGTCATAATTATTGTCGAATAGGTATTGTATAATAGGCAAAAGCTCTGGAAAATTTGTTCTGGGTATAGATTGTGAGACAAAATCAAAGTATTCACCGGGGCGCTGTTTCTTTTGCAAATTTTGTGCACCGGGTACAATTTGTCCCTAGCCGGGATCAAACTCGCTGGTGTAAGTTATATTCAAGTATAATAATAGTTTCTCTTATCCATGTAACATTTTCACTGTGAAATGTCTATTACAGACAGATCCCGACAGATTCAGATTCATCTGGACGTTCGGCCTGTGCCTGGTAGAGCTCTTCGTTTGCCAGTGGACCCCCGACCATCTCTTGGAAGAAGTAAGCAAGATTCCCACATTATATCATACAACCAAAATTATCTTTACTTATATATATAAAAATCGTTATCCCAAAGAGCGAGGCGGTAACGACGGCGGCGTACTTCGCCTCCTTATCGGCGATGAACCGCCAGTGCGGTAAGCTCCTGCTCATCATCATGGGGAGAGCCCAGCGTCCCGTGCAAATTATAGCCGGTGGCATCGTGCTGATGTCGATCGAGTCCTTGGGCTCTGTAAGTGCAACTATATTTGAAGTTACCGAGATAAGTACATAATGATTCACTTCTTTTGCGTTTCAGATGATCACGGGGGCGTTATCGTTTTTCACCATGTTGAGAAATTTCAATGTGTAGCGGTTGTTGATGATGATTGATCATGATATATTGATCTGTAATACGAAATTTCGAATACATATTTATAGTTATCAAGAATGTATCGTTTCATGTGTATTTTCTAGCTTATACAGGGGTTATTGACAGCGAATATACCATACTATAGCTGATATACGTATAAGATAATAATATGCGTATAAGATGCTATAATTTGTTCTCTTTCTAGTTCTATACACGCGTAATTAATTTAATTTGGCTGAACATTCGCATACGGAATCCCTGTAGTTCTTCTTCCTTGCTAGATACGTATATGTACACGGAAAAAAATTTGGCGCGCCACCTACTCTTCAGGTGTACGTGCAGCGCCGATTTCAGGGGTTAGTGGCTATACTTTCCATCGGAGTAACT
>JAPYZP010001082.1:0-19357 GCA_030522985.1 Torymus sinensis | reverse complement strand
TACTATACATCGAAGCTTGCGCACTAACGACCGCGCCGACGAGAAGAATATAGAGATACATTTTGTTGATTTTTACTGAATCTGCAATAAATAACAAAATTGTAATTTTGTAATAAATTTAGGACAATTTAGGTAATTACAGGCATTCATAATGATTTATTTTCAGATTAATTTTCAAGTTTTAAATAGTAGCTTATTGTATTTATGAATATTTTTTATGAAAGAATCATAAAATTTTATGTGTATTTTATTGATATATTCACCGTTAAAGTTTTTAATGTTTGTCATGATAAAATTATTTTAATTACGAGACTGTTATTCTGTGAATTGATTATCTAATTAAAATAATTATACAAAAACTGCCAAGTAAATCTAATAAAATTAAACAAAAATCATTCACGGGTACGAGCAACAATTGACAATTGACATTCATGGCAATAATGAACTATTACCTCACACCGATTCAATCAGCTCGAAATCAAAACCAAGCAATCAGAAATCCATTCAACTGGTGACCAAAACAAGACAGCCATCGACCATATGCGTCACACCGTCGACGCTCTTATCCCCCTTTTGATCGCGCGAATTTTCGCTCAACCGCAGCCCCGTCAACGCGAACAAACGAAAAACAACAATGAAAACACTGGTCCAGCCGAAAATTCGTATAACAATCCTCTACATGCAACACGACACACGACTTACATTGCAGCTGACGGAAGGAAGGTAGGATCCTCTCGCGAGCGATGAGCCTCTCTTATCACGTCAGCAGACGGCTGGAGAAGCGCGACGTGCCGGGCGACGGACACGACGGCGCATGCACTACTTGCGCGCGCAGCCCTCCTGCTCGCGCGGGTATTGATCGCCGCGTGGCCAAGCATGTGACGATGTGACCTGCGCACGTAAATTTTTCTGTGGCGATCGAGAACGATATAAGTATGCATGTGCGAATCTCCTTCTCGTGCATAGGTATGGATGGCTGCATGCATGTCCTTTTTTACGCGAACTCGGATGTACGGTCGACCAGCAGAGGATATATCACGTAGTGGACCGGCTGTATTAGGGAAGCTGCGCAAGTGCTGGTACTGCAGGCATTAGTTGGGTTTCCGGTATGATTTTTAGAGATGTTGTTTTAGAGGGTTGGTAGAGGCTGGTTTGCGGATATAGGACTGAAATATGGAAAATTTATGTATAGGCACGTCACTGTTCAGATAAGGGTTGCGAGATGACGTCAATTATCAAAGTTTTTACTGTATAGTAGAGTTTTTCGTACACTGTCGAAACAAATAACGTTTTATAATGCAAGGGCGAAATGCCGTACATTTCTGTATACTTATGCAATGGAAAATTTTTACTATAGGTAGAGTAATATTGATTTCAAATAATTACAACGATTGTAGGTATCTAAACGTTTTATTTACTTGCCTTACTATTGCTGACTTTTTCTACTGAATTTTAATAAAATTTATAATGTTCCTTGCTTGAATTTTGAAGAAAAAAAATATTGTCATTAATGGGAATATATATTTCTAATCTTAAAAGACGAGATAAATATCTCTACGTTATAAAAACTACAATAATCTATATCAAAACATAAAAATTTGTGATTTTCGTATGATACCAACAAAGAAGAGGTTCTTAATATGTTTAATTCCCTGAGATTGCAATAATTGGTTCTACCGTCACCGCCGGATTATGTACCTTTCACGTGATTAACGCAAAGCCCTGCTGTACTATTTTCACATTTGATGGACTTACTTTATCCACCCTACAATCTCTTTTAACGTGTTATCGTGCGGAAAAACCCTCGCAGAGATCGTCCCCTTTGGCTGCGGATAATGTCCCTACGTCTATAAGCGTTTAGTTTTTTTTTTTTCGTAAAAGGGAAAAAGTTGTCTCCAATGATGCAATGTTTTTCCACTAAAACTAACATTTTTACTAGGATATTGTCGCGTTTATTTGGATGACAATGAAATTTTGATTCTTTAAGCGTTTAGACGATTTTCGACAATGAAATTTTGATCCTTTAATGGGTTAAGACTGAGCAATGATATGGTTGTACTACTGGAAAATTCTAGAGTTCCATTACCAATACGTAGTATTGTTTTTTTGGAATGAAAATAAAATGGATGCTCACAATTATTTCGGATTCAGGTATACCGTTCCTATCTAATTTTAATTTGTTAATATACGTATATATTATTAGAGTACTTCAGCATTTGCTATATGAATATGTTAATCCTCGATTCAGCTAAAGTTTTGGAAAATGATTATTTAACCGAAGTATAATATAGAATTTTCGCGTAGGGCTTGGAATCTAAATCCTTGGATATACTTATAGGCCACCTCGTCGAAAGTTAAAAATATCTCAGCCGAAATAGCGTATCGTAGCTTCGCATACCAATTGATGCGACACGTATAATATATTATAGGAGAAAATGAAAGGAGATTCAGTGGACTTTAATTTAAAGACATCTCGAATTGCAAATATCGATTTCCCAAAGTTATGGGTGTTCTAATCCCGCAATCCTGCTGCTCCCCTCTCACAAGTCACGGATCGTTTCCGTTTACAGAATCATTCACAAGCGAGTTCTTACGCGCGAAACGTCGTCATCATTCTAAAAATAACCACGACTCTTTTCGTTTTCACCCGGAAAATAATAATTTCCTCCGAAAATTTGTAAAATACTCGTAAAATGAAATTATTTGCTGGCAAACAGTTTAAAATTACGCGGAGCTACTAACTTGATGAAAACGAATGCGGCGCGCCACCGTCGCCAGCAGTATATGTATATACGGGGGAGAGAGGACACTTTGAAGCCCTCAGCCGCGTCCCAGCATTCGATGATCAAAGCGACGGCAGCCGAGTCCTTTCTGCTATGGGTGTATATATGTATATATACGCCAGGACGCACAAAAGCGGCTCGGTTATATAGCTATAGCGTATATATATATAGCGACCGCCGAAAACTCCAACGTTTGCCGGTAAAGCGCGGGTATACGTTGGCGCACGTTCGTGGTTTACGATGAAATTCAATTAGGTAATTTTTTTTAAACAAAGTTTTGTAGAGTATATTGTTTAGCCTTTTTTTAATTTAGTTGTAATAACGGATACTGTGAAAAATGAGTTAAAAAATGCTTGGTTGAAAATTTTTAAAATGTTTTAACAATCAGTAATTGAGGAGAAACTGACATTCCATTAAATCGAGTTAAAAGAGTACTTTTAAGGGGAGAAAAAAGTTTCTTCTATAAATAAATTTTTATGTGCCGAACAAGTTTCTAGCGGAATGAATTGAAATTAATGGTTTCTTTCAATCGAAAATTCTCAGTTTTACAATGAAAAAAAAGTAAATAAATAAATAAAAGTCTTAAAATCACTAAAATGGAACCATTAATTTATGTAAAAGTCAATAATTCTAACAGGTCATTCAATCCATAAAACATAATTAACATTCACTTCCACTAGATCGAGACTTTCTCGTCCATGGGGTTGAAGGTCCCGGAATTAGTCCGACTATATATATATAAGTACTCTACTCTCGGTTGGAGCCGCATGATGGTAGGTCTATTCGCTAGAGACGGAGGCTGCGCCCGCGGCTGCAAATGCGATTTCCAGGAAGTTGCGTTAATGGCTTGTTTAATGCCCGCGCGTAGATGGGCCGGAATAATGCGGTTAATGGGCGGCCGTCGCTGATTAGCGAAGTGCTTTCGCGAATCGAGGAAGGAAAAATGTCGCGCGACGTACCTAATTATACGTGACGAGCGCTGGCGCTGAAAAAGATGGCTCGGCTATGACGGATCGAGGTTCTTTCTGCGAAGTTCTGTACCGAGAGCAAAAGTAAGCGAGCTTTTTCTGGCGGGGTCAGCATAGAGTTCAATCTCTTCAAAACAAGTTGATGTATTGTACTTCATTGTACTCTAGTATTTTTAAGGGAATTACCGATTTTTAAAGGACGTTCTTACCGAAAAATAATGTGATTTTGTATTGAGTATAAAAGTTTATGAATATGTTTGAGAAAGAAAATGAATTCTGACTTTATTTCATTATACCGAGAAATCCGTACACCTTAATACACTTGCAAGTATCACGTTAAACGAGAGAGAGAGAGCGCATAAAGAGCGATAATTGAAGCATCACCCGATCTTTATTGGAGGGAGTTGGAACGTGCCGGGACGCAGGACATCAAATCACGGCCGACCTTTATACATCACGTGGACCTCGCTATATACTCGTCCCCCATTAGCGCGGGCGCGAGAAGTCGTATCGCGCTTCTCACGGAAAATGCCTTGAAGAGTCACATTGCCAGCGCTTTGAAAGCGAGAGGTCCTATATACTCTCCGTCCTTCGCCTTTCTCTCTCTCTGTCTCTCTTTCCCCTTGCGCTCGGCCGCGAACTCTCTCCGCCAAAGGAACTGGGGGGAATTTCAATTTAAACGGCTGGTTTCTCTAGACAGGCAAATTATAGGTATTCCACTCTTCTTTCGCTTTATGTTGACCGCAGCCTCCTTTTCCGCTTTCGCAGTTTCCTATTAATTAGGTTTCGTTTAGCAGAGGATATAAATTAATAGGTGTACGTCTATTTACATGGGAAACTGTTGTGTTTGGCGTTATTCTTTTCAAGAGATTTCGATACTTTAGTATGAGTCTATTTCTATTCTTTCCTTGCATGAAGCGCCAATATTGTTATAATATAAGGATTTCTCGCGTATGATTGATAAATAATTTTTCGTTATCATTAAACGTTAAGGAAATTCTACATGATGGTTTCTGATACGGAAGTTTGCACGGTACATATATATTCAAACGACGTTTACTTACTGCGGATCGAGTGTAATTATATTAGTGTCAAATGTCAGGATTCATGAGTTCGATCGGTGAAATTTGGTTTACAAAATCTTATACGAGTTTTGGGAAATTAATGTTTCATAAGTTCTAATAGTGCAATCACTTCTCGAGTTGCTGGCGAACTATCATTCTGTACGCCTATAATAAATGAAATATTACAAATTTTGTTTTTTTTTTACTATACGATTGCTTACATGTATTTCTGTTCGTTCATCAACATTTAGAAAAAAAATTAAAATTTTACTCTATTAAGTAGTTAGCAATGAAGATACAAGCACTATTTATTAAATACAACTTCTTCTCGGAATTGATAAAATCTATGTTCGTATCACTCATCAATATATTCATCGATATACAATGTCGATTATTATTCAGAGTTAATAAAGTAATTTCATATATAGGTATAATAAACCAGTAAAGTATTGTGTTTCGTTGTATTTATGATGAATTCTAGGGGGATTCAGTTATGGCTTCTTTCATTCAAGTTTGTCTTTGAGAAAAGTTATTTTACTTTGAAAACTTGTATAATCATTTTACTTTCTACAAAGCACCAATTTGTTTAGCATCCACTTTTGCTCATTCTCATATAATCAGTTGAATACGATGTAATTGACGATGTCGATGTCTAAGTATAAGCATTGACGAACTTTATCATTCCTTTAAAACTGAATTTTTGCATAATGGAATGTATTATTTCAATTCTCTGTGATTTTTATGAAAAGTTTCATTTTGTTCTTCCTTATTCATTTTTAGTTTTATACAAACGCACACCGAGAATAAATATAAAAAAGTTCAATAAAATAAACATTACGAACAAGGTCACGTGAAGCGTAAATTTTTCGTTTTATATGGCCTTTGATATGCCGGTTAATAAAACCCTGAAATTCGAAGCCCTTGGACGAATAATCAAGCGTGGATGCGTAGGCGCCTGTCAGTCTACAGCCCACGTGCTATAGGATAAACGTGCATTGGTTAGGATCCACAGTCGTCTACAGGAATTCCTGTTACAATGAGCTTCGGTTCGAGTACGTAACACGCGGCCCTTTACCGAAGGGCTTTGATACTCCCACTCGGAATAGGCTTAATACTCTTTTTTCTCTAGTGATCGTCGCATGAATTCTAATTGATCGAATTGGAGAATTTATATATTGATTTCTCTATTTATAGAGAGATAAGTTTTTATTACAAACTGATCAAATAGTTTATTGGATACGACCCATTTCATTTTTTTTTTCTTCTATAAAATGTGTGGATGAAATAAAACAAAATAAAGAACTATAGTAAATCCAAATTTATCAGAGAAAATTTTATTTACATTCGGATTTTACATTTCAGAAGCTTTGACATTGAAATCTGTAAAAGAGAACATTTATTACAAAAAAGTTCAATAATTATAACTTTCCAAATTTAAACACATAAAATCATTAACCAACGCGAATATTTTCGTTTTATTTTCCAGTTCAAACGTCAGTCTTTCTATTTTCAAAATGTAATATTGATACAGAAATATACCGGGTCAATCGTTTTCTCCATCGATATACCGAACGGCGCCGTAAATGAAAGTATTCGCGGCTCAATTTGCGAAGTGTAAAGCTCTCCTTGCGTCTATATATATATATATACGAGAATCGAGTGAGCGAGACGTTAGGAAGTTGCAATCGGCGACAAGCACGTTCGGTTTCGCCCTCCCCGCGCTCGCGTGGATATGACGGAGAAACGTGACGAGCATGCGAGATTTTCCCCACCGCCCAGACGCGCGGGCGCGAGGGAGCGAGCGAGTGAGCTACCTCATTTTTTATCGGGGCGAGCTCCCCCTCCACCTAGCTCCCGCTCGAGGACTTTTAAGGTCGACGTTTCGAGAATTCAAATACTCACTTTCTGGGCTCTCCTCCATCTTCAAGCCCCTTACTTTAATTCTCCGTGAACTTCGTTTAATATTGCTTTATTAATGCGTGCGGTTGGGGCTTTCGTCGCTTCAAGTTGACGAAAAATGACTACTTTACGTCGACGTCAACGAGAATTTTTTTTTAAAACTTTTGATACTATGAACAATTCAAAAATATTTAAGCTTAAAGACAAAGTGATTTTTATAAAAAATATATATTATTGTTATAAGGTAACTTGGGGTAATTCGGACACCTTCAGCGGAATATTTTCTTTCTCCTTCTGTAAATGCGTTGGAAAAAAAATGTAAAGAAGACTTTAAAGTATACTAAATATACTACCAAGCAAAAAATTAGGAACACCCCAAATGTCATATTCGCTTTGCTGGGTGCAAAAGTGTAAAATGTGCGTTTTGGCCAAATTATAAGCTGACACCTTATCTAATTCGGCCAATATTGAAAAAATAGTACGAGAAAACTCGTTAACTCTAAAAATTAATAAAATGTATGTTTTTAAATATATGTATAAAACCTGTATTTAATTATTAACTCCTATAAATAATTCTTATTATAAAGGAAATAAAGGAATTCATTTTTCATTATAATGCATTCTATAAATGATTTTGGAATTCTATATACAAGTCTCCGTAAGCAAAACGAAAAATTCATTTTGATCAATGAAATTGACTATTGCTAATGATATTTTTAAAGTTTCTTCTCAGAAAAAAGAGACGTAAATGACTTCGTGAAAGTAATACGAATTTCACACCTTCTCATATTTATTGGATCACATCTTCTTTACAGATTGGCCGAATTAGGTGAATTATAGACGCGAAAGTATTTTGCTTCTACAAAATAGAAAAAAATTATTTTTAATATTACTTTCATACTAATTTCAAGAAAAAGCCTCACCTTTTTGCCCGTATCACTTTCAATTGGATTTTTTAGCTTATATTTCGACTATTAATCAAATACCCACTCACTTTTTTGACTTTATAAGACGCGTTGAAATTTGGTAATAGAAACTTGTATAATAATGTAGTGATCATTTTGAAACAATTAAAACCCATATACAAAACGTATATTTTTAATATTTGTAAGCTGGCGACATCGGTTATTTAAACTTTTTCGGATAGGTGAAGATAGCGAACTAGAAAAATGTCCGAATTAGCTAAGTGGCCGAATTACCCTGAGTTACCTTACTTCATTTTTAAATATAAATTTGTCAAATTGTGAAAGGGAATTGTCATTTAAATTATTAAAACCCTTGCAAATAACATTTTATTGACATATTATTTAATTAAAAATCTCCTCTTAAACCAATCATTTGATGTTTGCTATAGAATTGCATTCAATACGAAAAATCGAACTGTGTTCAATACGAGATATCATGATTTCAATTTTTTCAATAGCGTATTCGACTACCTATCTTAATCGCCTTAAGACTTTACGATAAGCATCTTATCTTGTTCCTGCTGCGTCGTGTTATAGCCTGAGATCTCCCACTGTTTTATACTGAAAGAAACAGATAGACGGATAAAGGAGGAGCAAGATCATTTATAGAAAACTCAACGAGGTAGGATACAAAAAGATTTTTATGAAAGCCTTTTTTTCAATATAGAGTTCATTTTTATTACTGGCTGGCAGAATATTTCTCCACTTTTATATTTGGAGTAACAGAGATTTCTTGCTATATAGTTAAAAGTATAATTTTATATTTTACGAATATCTTCATACAATTTTACTAATGTTCAATATATTGCACTCACTAACGCCCACATAAAACAATTCAAGCTATTTTAAACGAATATTTCTGTTTGTAAAATGAAAATTTGATATAATTTACATTAATATACCGTAGGCGTATGACTGGTTCAAAATTGAACGTTAAAAGTAATCTTGGTGATGGAAAAGCAGACGTATCGTTAGGAGTCGAATGCTGGCCTGCACTTATATAGTACAGGATGATAGCGAATCAATTTGATATAAGTATTTTCAACAATATATATCGATATTATTAAATGTGGTAAAATACTACATTGCTCATTTTATATACGTATTTCTTACAAAATCCCATATAAGTTTCTTGCTGAAATTCAATCTCTTTCCTTAGAAATACATATAAAAGGCCATACCATAGTTTCTTTTTCTACATTATACAAACTTCGTCAAAGCAAAAACCTTTCAATTTCCCAAATGAAAAGCTCCAGACAAATCAGTGCCTTCCCCTACCGCTACACCTACTACCCTTCGAACATAGAAAGCCCGCACGCGCCACTGTGGCACACGCGTGATGCGAAAGCTGCTCTGCGCCACCGGAGAAATCCCGCACACGGCCGCCGCGCGCGCGATCGACGTGCAACAGCATTCCCTCCGCGCAGCACAGCCACCGGCTCCGAAAACCGCCCCCGAAATCTCTCCTCTCTCCGTCCCGCAGAGACGTCACGCGGGGGCGCGAGCAGCGCGCGTGCGGGGGATGCCGTTACGCCACGAGAGAGAAAGAGAGAGTATTGATCCCCCCGCGCGCAGCTTCCCGACGGCGGCGCTCTCGCTCTCCCTTATCTCTTATACTCGGCGCTGCGCCACCACACTGCCACCGAGCCTCTCTCTCTCCCTCTCGGCCTTTTATTTAATCCTAGAAATGGGGGGTGGGAGGGAGGAGTCGTAATTTCAGCCGAGTTTCCCGCTTGTCGTCGTGCCCGTCGTCGTAGTCGTCGTTGCCGTTTCTATATACACGAGCTTCGACAAATTTATTCTGCTGTTCTCGAGATCTAGTGGCCGCGCCTGCTGCCGCCACGCGCGCCGCTTTTGCTTTTTTCTCGACTGTGATGGTTGAAGGGGGAAAGAGAGAGAGTTTAATTAGCCGAGACCTGCGATGAGTTATTTCCCCCTTTTGGCTGTCGTTTATAACGCGCGGAGTGCATCGTTTTTGCTCTGATTCTTCTGACTTGGCTTTTGTTTCTTTATAGTCAAAAGATGAGATGTTTGTGAAATTAAATATAGCGACATCATTTGACGACAATGATGATACGTCTTTTCTTGGCTACATAGTGCGCTTTAACTTTATTGCACGAATCGCGAGATTCAAGGTACAAGATTTTACAGAATTTAATAAGAGGTAGTGGTTCTTAATGAAAATGCAAACTCCTTTATACTCGTGTACAGCATACGTTCATTGCATAATAAAGTTTCTTGGGACTTTCTGCATCTGTACCCCCCTTGGGATTTCTAAAATAAACGCGTTTAATAAGTTCAACTTTTGTGTGAATAAAAATTTTTATTTAGGAAACGATAACAAAGATTTTGTATTACAGAATATTATACTCGATGATATGATCCTGCTGATAATATATAATTCTGGTTAACTTTTTAAAGCAAAAGTATATTATAACATTGTAAAGCTTGTACATTAGCAAATTGCAAGCATGGGCCAGCGAAATTCGCTGACGTAATTACGGAGGGTGAGCGTGGCGTGGGACGAAATTTAGTTTGCCAATGGCTTTTTCGTCAACGATCCACATGGCCGCGAATGAATCGCGTTAAAAGCCGAAAACGTTTGCTTTCAAATTTTTCATAACCTTTCGAATGAACGCTACTATTTGCTTTTTATCTGTCCTTATAACGGATGCAGTCCTATTTATAAATAAAAGTAAATATAAAATAGTATTAAATAAATTTCACGGAAAATTATATATAATGTCATTAATAATTATTGATTTCAGTTCAGTTAAATAACAAAGAAAGCAGTTTTCATTTTATTGGGCTTCTGAAAGCAATAGAAAATTTATCGCTGTTAATCGTTCTCTTGTAGCTAATAATAGGGGCTGTAGCCCGAATCGAAATTCTCGCCTCATCTCAAGCGATCAAGTTTCGAGGTTTTATTGCCTTTCTTGTCGACTGATCGATTCCATTCTCTGGAAGTTACTTCAATGTTCTTCTATCGAACTCATTGTCTTTATCTTTATGTATCTAACTTTAATGTCTCAGCAGTTAAGTCTTTATTTTTTTTAACAAGAAATAAAGTAATATATCATTTGTAATCGTTACAATAAAGTTATATAGGTACAGCGACATTCTCGTTATTACAAAATAAGAAGAATTCAAATTCGTATTAAATCACAAAGCTATATTAAAACAATAATTAATACGATTATTTTTATCAGCGATAAAAACAAATTTATACATTGTTTGTAATGGAATGAGAAACTGTCAAAAAAAAAGAATAAAAATATATATGCTAATAATAATAATATAATCCATAGGCAGTTTCAATCAGGTAAGTGGTCGTCCATAATGTTTATTCAGGGAGTATCGAAATTGATAACCTTTAACGGTGTCGTAAATTCTTGTGAATCATTTACTTACAGTAGTCAAATATTGTATTAATTTTTATTTTTTAATAAAAAATTACTATGCCAGAACTATGCAATCAAGGATTCTCAATAGAAAAATTGTTGGTAATTATTAATGTTTGTTATCGATTATAACCTCAATTTCTTATTTGTTCATTAGTTTTGTATGGATGTCGTTCATAAGACAGAAGAAAATTTACGTTTTCACCAAGATCAATATAATTTTCGTCTAAAGATTCCAATTAAAGATCTGCAAAAGATATAACAGTATATAACGGTATCATCACATCAGAGGTTATTTCACCTGTTGTGCATTTTACAATAACTTAGTAAAAGTCAAAGAAATTGCATCTAACTAAATAGGTTTTACAAGAAATTCAACTGTTTTAAACGAAGTCAAAATACAATGCTCCAATATGTTTCTTATCCCTGTAAATTTATTTTATTAAGCATTAATTTATTTACGACAACAATTTTCTCATCCCCCAACATTCCATGCCTCGTCACCTGGCACTTACACTCACTCCACAGAGCCGAGTTTGCAATTACGTCCTCGAGAGCGCCGAGAGCGTGGACCTCGAGCGCTACGGCCCTTACGTCGAGTTCCTACGGCGGCTCTTCGTCCCGTCCATAGAGCCGCGGATCCTCGTCCTCCTCGAGCACTTCGTGTACGCTCGCGACCCCGGCGAACCGCCCCCGAAAGATTTCCTCGGCGGCGTAGACCCATGGCTTCGGGCTTCCGACGCACTTCAGGTGCTGCTGCGCAAGGAAGGACTTGCCAGGATTTTTCTCGACTCCATCGTGCTTAGTAACCGGCTGGATCGAATAAATCAGGAGCTCGATCGTATGGGCATAGAGAGGCCTGCGGTGAAAATCGACTTGACGGAAGCGTGCAAGTGGATCGACCGGTGTAAATCGACGTAGGTAAAAGTTGCTTTAGTTTTAATAATTCGATAAGGGGTATTTATTTATAATCAAATTTGATTGTTAAAGAAACCACTTCGATTAAAAGCTTGCAAGTATTCATACTAATGGAATTATGTCTATTAAGTTAAAAGAGTATAGCAACATTTTTTGTTCTCCCATTCGTCTTCGTCGATCGATCGAAACACATAAAACTTCCTTTACAGTCTCTACAGATACGCGCAGCCAGCAGCTTGCGTCCCTCCGAACGGCGCATCCGAGGCGAGACAATGCCGCAAACGCAAAGCCACGTACGAGGAGGAGGCGTCTCCGGCAGCGAGCGACTCGAGCGCGAATCCCCTCGATTCGACGTCGTCGCTGGCTCCACGGCGCTGCTCGGAGGATCAAACGGAAGGCAATAGTAGCAGCTACAGCTATAGCAGTAGCTGTAGCTACTGCCGACTGCAGCGGCGACCCCCCGGCGGCGAGACAAAGCCCGCCAGGAGCGATAAACTCCGGCTTGTCGTAACCCGAGTTTGCCAGGACGACGACTGTCCGCAGAGGCGAAGGACCGATTACTTGAGCCTGCCCTGCGACTCGCGGGATCTCGGGGAAAAAGTTTTACGGACAGCGAGGCTCTCGGGCTTGACGACGTGCGCGAGAAAGATTGGTTAGCCGATTGCTGTTGACGTGTTTTTTTTCTCGTAGATCTCTTTCTGGATGGATTTATATATATAACTGTTTGCGTTGACTGTCAATCTATTGAGCACACAATTAATTAGGCTAGAACTTTTTTGTCTTCTTAACAAAAAAAATATTGTTTGATTATAGAAAAAATAAGTCTATTCATTTACAATATAGTGGTGTGCTTGTGTTAGAATAGATTGCAATCATTAGTCACTAAATGCAGTATTCTACTAATCCCTATGATAATATTACAAAGAGTATCAGGAAATCATGAAATAAAATGAATTAAAAATTTTTTTTCAGAAAAGTTGAATCAACGTCTTCAGAATGTTTGTTCTCGTCTGAATGACGTAATGAGTCGCATGAACGATGAGGCACTGAATGATTCCTCTTTATCTTGCGATGTTCGCCAAAACTACATCCGACTTAAACTTGGACAAAAGAATTCAAAACAGTCCCTCTTCACTACCAGAATACCAATCTTGAAACCGTACAAAAAAGGTTTATCTAACGAAAAAGATAATATTTCGAAGAATGATAGTAAAAAGGATTTCGAAAAAAGTGGTTGTTCTCGCAATAAGAAGTCATCTTCTACGATTGCAAATGATAAAATCATTTCCGGAGGATCGGGGACAGATCATTCAACAAGGTTTTACTTAATTTTTTATTGAAAATATGTAAAATCTATATCTACTTTTCTTTGTTAAATTCATTTTTTACATATTTAGCTGATATTGTTAAAGAAAGTTTTGTTGTTGTAAAATTGGACATAATATATAGAAAAGACAAATTAAATATAAATTAATAATAGTAATAATATAATAATAAAAAGTAGATAAATATTGCCAGTATAATAATTTTAATAGGAAGTATCTATTCTTGTATCATGACTTGCTTGAAATATTTTCGATTAGGTTCTTGTGGGGTGAAGGAGGCAGAAGCCTGGCCACATCTTCACTTGATGATAATGCCAGTTGCCAGGAAAATGAGATATTTTCATCGATCCTCGGAGAAAATAGAAAAGTTCACGATTCTTGCCCATGTTCTAATCGTAAGGAAATAAGGGAGACAAATAATAAGGAGGTCGAAAACGGGCAAAAATATTCAGTAAATTCAACCCACAAGAAAAATGAAATTGAAAGAATCGACGAACAAAATAATTCTTGCAAGGCTGAAAAATTAAAAGGAGAAACTAAAAATAACTGTAATAAAACGAAGGCAAGCATATGTGCTCCTCAACCTGCAAAATTAAACGAAAAAATTAAAAATAACTGCAACAAAACGAGAACAGGCATTTGTCCTCCTAAATCTGAAAAATTAAAAGAAACAACTAAAAACAACTTTAATAAAACATGCACAAGTAAATGTCCTCTAAAGCTTGAAAAATTAAAAGAAAAAACGAATACTAACATTGATAAAACAAGCAAAAGTACATGTCCTTCAAAACCTGCAAAATTTAAGAGTATCGGTGTAATGACTGAAGGAAATACAGAAAACCGTTGTGCTAAACAAGAAATAACTTTGAAAGACGCCAAGATTGGCCCTAGCGATATCGAGGATGACGTGGAGCTTACTAATATCTATATCAATGAAATATCCCTCTGTTGTTGCGATACTAAAGAAGAGACGATAAAACATGTTGGCATCAATACCGAATGCATCGAGAAAGATACAAAGCCACCCGCGCATGTTCGCATCGATATCAGCACGAACACCGAGCGCGTACAGTTTCGTGAAAATTCAACGCAGGCATGCTTCAAGGAAATTCAGATCTGTGCCTGCAGCAAGAAAAATCCTGAAGAAATCGAAATTGAGAACATAAAATTCGACAGTCAAGAGGTTGATTATAGTTGTAAGTGCAATAAGGAGACGAGCACCGATGAGAAATTTGTCGTACTGGAGGTCGAAAATGAAATTCCGGCAAAGTATGCTTGTCCGGATAAAGCGTCACTTGACCAAATGCTGAGAAATTTGAGTACGTCACCAGATAAAACGACGGACTTGCAGGGAATAATGAAATCTAAAATTAATGAAATTGTGGATCTAAACGAGAAGATCCGAGAAAAAATCACCATTCTGAAAGAAAATACAGAGCTGTGTTCCGTTTCCGTGCAAACCCTAACTGAGAATAAATTATGTAACACTAGAGATATAGAAATTCAAGTGAAGACATCTGTCGTATCGATCAAATCTAACGTTAACGCCAACACATGTTCGAAAAGATCGATTTCTCGTTTAAACCGTAAAACTAGCGAAAAAAGTGTCATGAAGTCGATCAAGTTATGTTACGATTCGTCTTGTAGATTAAAAAAACCTGCACAACCATCCTGTCCCCCGTTAAAAAAGTCCATACTGAACGAGGTCACCGCATCCTTAGAAGATCCGGTCTTTCAAAAAATAAAACACAACTTCAATCCTTGCGACATTATTCGCGAAGATTATCCAATCAAAACGATGACCCAACAATCCTCCTGTCACATCGACACTTTCGCCGGAGGCGACGCATCGAGCTGCGAGGAATTCTACTCCTATCACGGCGCGTTCAACGAGCACGACATTCACCGCAACTGCAGGTGCTCCCAAAAATCCTACTTCCTCACCTTCCTATCCGACCACCTGACCCGAGAAACCTTCGACAAATGCAAACGCGTGGTCCACTCCGTCCTCCAGAAGATCCTCGAGAAGGGCAGGATGCTGAACGAGCTGCGCAAATCGTCGCACAGAAGAGCGAGATGCCACTGTACCTCCGTCGACAAGCCCGTCTTCGAATTCCGCGACGAGTGTCCCCGCGTGTCGCGCACCTACACGTGCAGGTACGAGCAAACGACGCGGTTGACAGGCGGCGCCGATCGGCGCACGAGGCGGCCCCATCGGAGGAGAAGACAGCAGCGACGGGAATGCAAGCGCGAATGCCGCGCGGAGGCGTGCCGCGATTTCGAGAATCGCGCCAACGCCAAAAGTCGAAGGGGATACGGACAGCCTCGCAGAGCGAAGAGGAGACGGCAAAAACAGGACGACTACAGGCTGGAACGCAGCAGAAGAATCGAGGCTTTCACGGCGAGCTGGGACAGACCGTACGACGTGTATGATGTTAGCAGTGGCTCGTTGCCGCTGTTGAACCAATGGAAGTGTCGTTGATTCTTCACTCGTCGACATTTTCCTCTGAGGAAATTCTTTCTTTTAGTAGCGTTAAGTTATAGGCTTGTAGTTTAACTTTACAGTATTTTCGTAATAAATTTATTTGCAAATAAAGTGGTTGGATTCATTTAATTATTTCAATCAAGAATAAGTATCAACAGTTGTATTTAATAGTCCTTAAGGATACAAAAAGCTATACCAAAATATTCAGATATTTAACCCTTTAGCGCACTAGAACGCATTCATCTGAGAACTTTCAGGCTCCCAAATTTGATTATCATGAAATAAAACGGATTTGGAACCTATCCAGTCGTATTATTCTACCTGAAAAAGAGTGGCCAATACGAAAATGATATTATGCAACCGCCAAATACAAATCCAATGCATCCGATTTACGAACCATCTCATCAGAATGGAAATGGTAATTTAAATTATTATTATTATGAATTTATAAATATAAAATAATAATTAAATATTTTTTTTTTAATAAAAGACAAAATAATCGAAACAATCCTTATCGATATGCCATTGAAAATTTGACTCTATTAGTAGCCAACGTTGTAACTAATACAACAAATAACGTAAGAGAACAAGAAGAAGAAAGAAGAAGAAGGCAAACAAATAATAATTTATACAGGCGTAATAATTACCAATTCAATGATAATGGTTATAATAACGAAAATTATAATAACATTTATCATTATGGTAATCCTACATATAATCTTCATGGTCAATATGATTATAATCGATATAATGGCGAGAGCTCCCTGAGACGAAATATGAATTTTATAAAAAATGTATGTATGTGTGTGTGTGTGTGCAAATATATATATATATATTTGTTGCTTGCTCATAATTTAACTTTTAAGAATACGCAGTCTAAATATTTTTATTAAAAAATTTTATTTATATTTAAAAAAAATTCATTTTAATGCTCTTCTCTTGGAGAAAGCATTCTGCTAAAGCATTTTGCAGCGTTTTTTTGTCTCTGTTCTTTTCATCATAGATTTCAATCTCACTTTGAACAGAATGCCGACTCAGCCATGTCCTTTCTATTTTTTATACACTATTGCTCACTTTTACTTAAAGAAGTCTTTTTTTCTTCTTTAATTCTTCTTTAAGGATTATATACACCTTGATATTTCTAAAGTTACCCCTTCCTATGCCCCTATCCCCGCACACCCTAGTCACTGACACTGTCTCTTCTTTCTCACTTGAAAACAAAGTGCTGGCGCAACTATATGAGCCCTCAACTATTCCTAAAGCGCAGATAATAGTAGCTGGGGCACTATGTCCACTTGCCCTCCTCCATCAACAAGCTGCCACAGAAATGCTACATCTTCCGCAGGAACAGCTAATAAATCATAATAATAATAATCGCTTTCATTCCTGGAGATTTATTCTTTAATTTAACGAAAAATACACTGGACTCTGAAGGGTTAATATAGTATTGATTACAATAAATCAATATAAATTTGCAAAGCTTGAAAAATATATAACTGAACTGTTCTACCAATTCGACGTAATTCACAAATATTTCATTCAGTTTCTATAAAAAATGAAATTGCTCGATTCACTTTTTTCAATAATCCTCCCACCAGTTCAACAATTTATAAATATAACGATACCCTGCCCCACCCGCTGCGGTCAACGCACACCAAAGCAACTCATTACGCATCAAATTACGCGTGTTTGCGCTGAAATGCGTCGTGCGCGCGCGCGTCCTACAGCGTTCCACGAAATTGCGTTATCGTCAAACGCCCGCGTCCCACGACTTGTATATATACCCGCGCCACCATATACCTGTACATAATACCGAAGAGTGGGGGGACACCTTCTACCCCACGAGCGCATAAAGGTGAGGCACTAATTGGCGCCCAACGCCACTAAAGCGCACCGCGCGGTGGGCTTTTAAGCCACCCACACATACACGTACACACATTATATACTTGTGCGTATGTGAGGCGACGGCGGAGGCAGGTTTTTCTCTCGGTCGATTATGAAATATCCATCGCGCGAGGGGGTAGTAGCCGGGAGAGCTCGTGAAAGGGAGAGCTCACTCCTCCCCCCCCCGGCCGCGCGCGCGGGCCTTTTGTCGACGGCTGAGGCAAGGTCTATTATACGGCAAACGAGCTCTTTCTACTGTCCCGTCCCTCTTCTTTGCCCCTCTCTTCGCACTGCCCCCACCCTCTCCCTTTCGCGTGATTTCATTTTCACGTAATTCGCTTTGCCCGGCGCGTTTTAAGGTTTTTTATACCCCGATGTCGACTGTTTGCCGAGGGCGAAGATGATGAGTTTGTTGATCTTGAGTCGTTGATTGCGGTTGACTTGCGGTTGGAAAAGAAGTTCATTTTGGTGGATTATTGTGCAAATTAAAAATTTAAAAAATACTTTCTGTTTTTTTTTCTTCAGTATTTTACTATTATCGAAACTTATTTTCATTTGACAATACGATTATATTTAACTTTGCTCTACACCATAATGATGTATAAGAGGAAAAATTTCAGAAAATTTATTTCCACAGATCAGCGTTTTCTTCGCGTCTATGCGTTGTGCGGGCATCGTTACACCCTCTTTAAGCGTCACCCTCGTAACCGCGCCGCATCCCGCACGATACTTATCGGTTAAAGCCAGCGCAGCGATAACGCACGGCTTTCATCATTTTTTTTCCCTATTTCATCGAACCAGTCGATCCTTTCTGCCAGTCGCGAGACTTTGCGCGCGCAGGAGATCTGGGCTTCTTTGATATGGCGTTTCGAGAAATATGGAGGGAGAACGTAGATAAAGACCGCGCGAGCTTCGTAGACCAACGAGTGAAAGAGAGATTTCTAATGCCAACAGTATCACACGCAGTTGACTCAAAGGCCGAGCGCGCCCCGTGTAAGTATAGGGATCGAAGTTCGATTTGGTTTAGAAAGAAAGGATTTTCTTTGGGTGGAGATAGCTCGTCTGGCGTTGATATAAAGCGTATAGTATATACGACAAAGGGTAATTGCCATGTAAAAAGGCATTAGAAAATATCTGTTATTTTTAAATTGTTGTTGAAATTTTAACTAATAAATTATGATACAGGATTCTGGATTATAATTAGAGAGATATATTTTAGTTTATTTGCGTAAATCCATTCAGAAGCAGACAAATGTAGGGCAAAAGAGCAAGAGTGCAGTATAAATTCTAACGGACTGATAATGTTGGGAAAATTCAAAATCAACAATTCGTATACATAATAATACTCACATTTTATTGTGAAATTAACTTTCCACGCCTTCATATATTTTAAATGGGTTCATTTTCCATAAAATATTTAACAATATTCTTGCAAATAATTTATGAATTTTCAAAAACAAGAAAAAAGTCGATATACATTTGCTAGTAGTTGAGCTTTCAGTAGTAATAGGTGATTCGGTCGGACACAATTATTTCCCCTCCATTAAACTACACTTTCCCCCACTATATCATTCCAAACCAGCCTCGAAAAAATGACATTATCCAAACTCCCTGGCATTCTTCTCGCATCATAGAGCCAAAATCTGCGTGAAAAATTCATCTCCG
>JAPYZP010001081.1:0-23442 GCA_030522985.1 Torymus sinensis | reverse complement strand
TTCAAGCTAAAATTGATGTTATATCTATTCGATGTAGTTGAAAATCACTGACTATATTTTTTTATTTTTTGCAAAATTAGAAAATGATCAAAAGCTTTCATCCGTTTCATTGGTTAACGTAGTTTTTGATTTTCATGAAAATGATTTTATTTCATTTAATAATGAATTTACATTTCAATTAAACTTTTGAGATAATAAAGAACGTGGTTTGAGCAACGTTTACTGTTTTCTCAAGTATAAATTAGTCGTCAGCTTATAATTTATATTTATTTTATGGAATTCTGATTATAACACTCAAACGCCGTTAGTAAAATATTCATTGATTTCACAGTAACAAGATCAAACAAAATTGTGCGTCTTATATGAAGTTCTCAGACATAACTAGCCTATATTTTTATGAATATATGGTCTAACATTGACCAATAAGATTTAGTATAAGATTATGAGCAAGTTGAAGTAGATGAAGGACGAGTTCAGTCAGACGCTTAGATTAAAACCATAGCTTTTTATTCCGCAACATTATTCTACTTAAATTCGGATGACGTCGCGACACGAACTCTCCGTCTTTGCAAAACCTCATTGCACCATGGCATCGCATCCTTTTGTACACAACAGTCCGAGTTATGGGGAGATAGCCGAGACAATAGCAGTCGCAAGGTGCATGCACGCGCACAGGCGCGAGGTTCGCATTGTTGTTCCTCGGAAGGGGTCGTTCACGCGCGCGCCCCACGGCGTTTATCTCGCGGACGGCATAGATGCGTCCCCTCCCCCTCTCCCTCCCTGATCGATATCCATGCGTGGAGTGCAGAGGCGAGGGGAGAGCGTGTGTAATGCCATTTGCACGGTGTCTGTTGCGTTTTTTGTGTCGATGACGATGATGAGCAGGGGCGTGTTTCTGTTTTGCCTGTATAGGAAGGGGCGACGAGTGTGCCTGGAATACAAGTTTTACTGTGTATATGGGTACGTGAAAATGATGGTATTCTAAGGCAATGGTTATCTTGATGCTCATGAATATGTATTATAGTAGTTTGGATCGACTTGACAACCGTTTAAGTATACTTTTGTAAGGCATTGTTCGGAATGTGAAATTAAAAATTGAAGGGCTTATTTGTTAAGAAATCCGTTTGATAGAAAATTAGTATTAGAAACATAATTCATCTCACGTGGATATTGCAATTACACAGTTCTTTTGTTTGATTTGAGAGGTCATGATATTTTTTTATTATTTCTCACATTTTATAATGAGATTTCATAAGATTATTTAGATTTAAACGAAAGAGAAGATATTATCCTGAGCGGTTTATCGATGGCTTCTTGAATATTTTTAAAACACTCATTTTATAAGATCATTCAATATCTTAGCAAATCTTGAACCCCGTTGAACAAACTTCACCACGGGCGTTCGCACCGGTGAAACAAAAAAACTACCGATGGCCACTTATCAACTTGAGCCCATGCGGTGAGCTAATATACGAGCGGAATGAAAATGACTGAGCTCTGGCATAGCCATCGAGCCGAGGTTACTCCCTAGTTTTCCGAGTAAATACACGTATATATAATGTTCGAGCCGCTGTGTGTAGCGGCGGCGGCCAACGTTTATTCACCGAATGACTCGCGACCGCAAATTTCTGTATGGCGCACCGCTAAATTTAGTTGAAATAGATTAGTTGCCGATGCCCACGGCGCGCGCGAGTTCGCCGAACTAGCGGAGCGATATAACGAGTTCCCGATGCTGCGGACCGGATGTCATGCGAGGTCTAATCAAAATCGATCGATATTAGAAAATTGACGGGAACTCTTCGAGGATAATTTAAATAAAATACCTTTGTGGTCAAATACATTGTGCAAATCACATTACTATTATTATTATTATTGATTAATTAATCAATTTAAAACTTATATAATTAAAGTAAAACGGGAACATTATTGTATTTCTGTGTGACTTTTGAAAATATGATTGCATAAATGCGTGTGATTTCTTACAAGTTTTACTATAGGTCGAAACATCACCACACGATTCTAAAAAGAAATTTGAAAACGTATCGCCGCGAGGGGAAACAATTAACAAAAAAAAGGGGTCAGTTCGTTCGCTAAGTGAAATCGACGCGCGATAATTATAATGACCCCGGCTTTAACTTTCCCCTCATTCCCCTCGCCCCCAAGGCTTGCGCCAAAATACACTTCTCTCTTTTCCCCCTCGTGCCGCGCGTTACTATCTTTCTTTTCGCGTCGGCGGCAGCCCCCCCGCGTGCGCTAAACGCGAGTATATATATATACGACGGGGGACTGCGTTTCCGGCGCCGTCTTTGTTTTCCCTTCTTCTACTTCAGCTCCCAGTGTCGTTTTGCAGCTGGGCGCGTGACGACGGCGACGAAGGCGAAGACTCGCGCGCGCGAGGAGTTTTATTGTAAGCGGGTGGAGATGAAAGTGGTAAGGCGGCGGAGTAATTAGAATTTCCCTTTAGTTTCGGGGAGTTGGTTGGAATTAGTTTTAGGCTGATTGATTTTTCTTTTCTTTTTATTATAAAGATATTCACTTTAATTCGGCGAATACGAAATAAGTAGAAAATATAAGGGTAACATTTATGTTGAGTACGGTAATTCGAATTATATCTGTACTAATTTCGTAAATTATTATTATTTTGTAACTGTAAGTAAATTGATCATGACGATAGCAGGCGATCGGTAACTGGAAGAAACAATAACGTCAATAAATTAATATCTATAGTTAGCACTTGTTTGTAATGATTTTTAAAAATAAATCGGGAATATTTAATTTGGAAAATTTTTGAAGTTATTAATAGACATTGAGAAATATTACACCAAAATGTCGATTGAACGAAAAAACATTAGTTTACGAAATGTCCCCTGTTTGTAATAAATAATCGCGAGTGCTCATACATACAAAACTATCAATTATATCTTAAGTTTTAAAATAAAATAAAAATCAGATGAATATAACTAAAAAATTAAAATTCTTCTGTAATGTAAATAACCATTATCATAATAAATAAACCTCAATAGATTTAAAAGAGAATTAAACATTTAAAATTCATTTGATAATATCTGAACCCGTCTTCAGAAGAACTTTTTTCCCGACGTTCGACGTTGCAAGCCGCGGATGTGAAAATTGAGTGAAAATGAAGTGGAAACTCAAAGTCAAGGACTGCTTATATCGGGTGAATAGTGCGTGAAGTGCCAAAAAATGATGAAATGCGAAATCAGTGTAGACCGAATCAACGTATCACAAAGACTCAAACTTGGCCAGAACGGGAACACCCGAAAGCTCCGATCCGAGAAATACACAGCTGACAAAAAGGTGCGAACGACTCTTCGGCTGCGGGGGAAAAGAGTGGCGGAGTAAAACGTCAGCGCCGGTGACATCGTCAAATCTCTCTCTCTCTCTCTCTCTCTCTCTCTCTCTCTCTCTCTCTCTCTCTCTTCCTCTACCTCTCCCTCCCCAAAAAGAGACACAAACAAGTTTGCGAAGAAGCTCAGGCAGCGCGCGGTAGGGGTGAGGGCGCGCGTGTGTGCGGGCGATCGCGGGCTCGATTTTTCCCCCACCCAGTGGTGCGGGAGAGCAGCGGCACCCCCGTGCTCGTGGGGGGAGAAAAACCTCGCTTCGCCACCTCCCTCTCGCGCAAATCCTCTCTCTCTCTTTCTCTCTCTGGCTGATCGCAGCGATGCTGGAGGGGGTGGATCCGGAGCGCGAGGCACAATGTGCACTGCGTGCGGTGCGCGGACGCTCGCGCGGCGTTCTTCTTTCTCTCTCTCTCTCGCGCTCTTTTGACGGCAGCGGCGGTGGTGGTGGTGGTGGTGGCAGGAGCGGCGGCGGCGTTGGCGGCGTTGGCGGCGGCGGCGGCCTCAAAAATACACCGCAGCCACCACACGCGCGCGCCGCGGCTCCACACCGCAGAAGCCGCTGGCCGCCTTCTCCCAACGCAGCACGTGCGCGAGCGAGCGGCAGCGGTGCTGTGGAGCCCGGCTGCTGCTGCTCCTGCTACTGTATAGCCCACCGAAACGAGACCACCACCACCGCCGCCACCACCGCCGCGGCCGCGGGAGTGAGTGTGAGAGAGAGAGACGGAGAGTTAAACACACCGAGCGAACGGACGGAGAACGCCCGGCCTTGATTGTTGCCGATCTTCCGCGATTTCTCCGAGATCGACGCCACTTGTGCTCTCGATATTTGGGGCGGTTTTTTTCGGAATTTTTGCGGAATTGGAATTTTGTGATTGGAACGTTTTCAAAGGCAGTGAGTGTGCAACGGTGGAACATAGTGTTTTTTTTTTAATTTTGATGACATTCTTGAATGGATTGTCGTTCACGTACTGAAGGTGGATGATAATTGCCGGAATGTTCTTGTGCATCGGTAGAAGTTGATGGATGAGACTCTTTAGTGAATAAAGTTGTAGTCAGTTTAAGGATTTTCGTGGAGAACTGAACCGTTCAAGTCACAAAATCTAAAGACATCAAGTACTTTACCAAGACTTAATAAAAAGTGAGTTCCGTTCATTAAAACTTGTGATTGTTTTGAAAAGCTATAAGGTTTGCCATGTTTCTATTTTTTCTATTGAACAAATTAAATTTTAACCGACAAATTTTAAAAATAATAACGGGAATACACAAATTATATGCAAGAATTAAAAGTGTAGGGACCTTTTGTACAAACTAATGGTATTAGAAAAGTTATAAAAGCTGAATTTAATTTTTTATTTAAAAGTCAACTTATACTTTCAAATATTATTCTTCTAAGAATTGACAAAAAAACCTAATTCATTCATAATAAATTTAAAAAGTTATCAATAAACTTTTTTCGCCAAATATGATTACGTAAATACATCAGTTTCATATTCTGAAATCATTAAAATCCACAAACATCAATATTTGTCAATCAAAACTAATAAATCAAATCGGTGTTAGCCCGCATTCGTGAAATTGCAAGCGCACCCTTCAACCGGTCAGTCAAACGAATCAAATCCGCGCGCCCATACATACATTATAGAGACAAAAGGAATGAAGCAACGGGAAATACCCCAAATCGTAGAACGAGGTGTCGTCGTTCCACCTCGATCGAAGAAACAAATTCTCCTTTACGACGCCGAGTTCGATTCCAATAAAACGAATTTTCCTCGCGACTTGGCAATCGAGCCCCGCAGCAGCGACGAAAGAAAGCCTAAGCTCCTTGCGGGGGAGGAGAGAGAGAATCTGCAAACGGATCCTTCCGTCGGGATAATGAAATAAGGATCAAAGGATCGGCGCGCACGCGAAACGAGAGGGGGAATAAGACAGACGTCGTCGTTGTCGAATTCGTCGGCCGCCGACGGGGAGAACAACAAATCTAATTTCTTAAAAGCGTGTCTTCGCGGCTTGCGACGACGACGACGACGACAAGACTTTTATTTCCCCGGCGGCTGTGGCGCGTTGTTAAACGATCCCGGGCTAGAGTCGCGCGAGGGTTATAGCATCGGCAATCGTTGGGTTGGGCGATGGCGCTAATGAAACGGATTCGGCTAATTATGGCGGCATTGTCGGTTGGATTTTTAATGGCGATTTTCGAAGCGACAGCGTGATTGCAGTGGCCATCGTTAGCTCGTTATTACGAATACATCTGTGTTGCACAAATGAAAGAGATATTAAAATTAACGAAGCGGCATAGCGGTTCCTCTATAAGTTATTGCGAGAGATATTTATTGCCATTCGATGATTCTGAAAATGCTGATATTAAGAATATTTTTTTAAATAAATAACTAAATCTTTTTGGAATTATGATATCTTAGTTCGAAATTGCAATGAAAACGTGGAATAATTATTCATTGATAAAATGAACTTCAATCTTTACTAATAAATTTCTAATCTCATCACTAACCGACAAAAATCTTTCAATCTCTTGTGCATTAGCCACGGAAAAACCCACTAAAGCAAAGTCCCCTAAAACTAATTCGTAACAGTATTTATATTCATTTTGTAAAGTAAAGAGATGATTTTCCTTAAATGGCTTGTAAGAAAGTTTGCATGGTCTACCAATACTTGATTTTTGTTTAACATTGATCTACTTATGTTACGACTTTGATACTAATCGCTGATATCACAAGGAGTGCGCTTTTCAGCAAAGCACATGTGAATATTTACAGTCGTGGTTACGCGTCATCGGTAAAAACCAAGACTTGAACCGGAGCTACCGGATTACCAGTCCTTTGCTTTATCGATGACCCACCACGGCACCACGATCAATTAATTTAAAAATATTTTATCGAAACTTAAAATTGACTTTATTTCTTCATTCTCTTACATTTTCTTAGTTTATGTCAGCTAGAAGCACTTTTGCTACTGTTTCACAACCACGTAGTTCAACACTTATTAAGACCATATCTAATTTCGGAGTTATTTGTTTACAAAGTTAACTGTCGTATTTGAGAAACATTAGTAAAACGCTACGTAAACTCAAAGAGATCAAGGATGTAAACTTGACAATTGTTAATTTAATTCCCGTCGGCCAAAACATCCCGTAAATAAAGCTACGATCTCTGCCGCCTCTACCAAATTCTTCCTATGTTTGAAGGCAAGGAGGCTCCGGAACTGCCGTCGCGGTCGAACGACGACGACGACGACGACGACGACGACGACGACGACGATGGTGATGCGCGGGTGCAGCGTCCGAGAAGCAGCGGGCCGCCGATGACCTGGCGCCCATGACGAATCCGGCGCGGGATGCACGGGGAGGCGTAGCGGTGGAGAACTTCGGAGGCACCGATCCCTTGCGCCTCCAGCAGCACCATCATCACCATCACCACCAACAACCACAGATAACTCCCATACAGATTGCCAGCATCGCCAATCCCCATCAGCACTCGCATCCTCATCACCAGCAGCAGCACCATCACCGGCACCACCATCACCATCACCAGGGTGGCAGCAGATTGCGCAGATCGAGGACTTCATCGTCGCGGAGAAGCGGCAATTCCTCCGGCAGAATGCATCTGTCGGGCGATACGCAGACTCAGCAATCGCAGCAGCCACAAGCCGCCGGTGCGCCCGCGGCTAATCAGCAACAGCAGCAACAGCTACCCGATTATGTCTTGACCGCTGACCTACTGGCTGAGAGGACGCTGGATGGCCTGCTGGCCGAGCACCATGGAGAACTCGTTCGTACCGGTATGCCGTTCGTTTTAGATATTAGGTGCGATTGTGGTGTCAAGTGTGGCGTGCGGTGTTTGTTGTGTTGCTACTTTGTGGTGAATTGATATTGTAATAATCATTATTCGGTAGCACTCCTCATTGAATTCAATATCTTGTGAAGATAGGTCAGGAGTGGTAATGATTGTTTCTTTTATAACAACCAAATAGCAATATATTCCACGTTGAATGCTCGGGAGAAATTGATTCTGATCAAACGAAACGACGCTATCTTGTGGGATGATCCCGCTGTAAGAAGTTACCTCATTGCACAAGTTCCAAAATATTTCGAAAGAGTCAAACGCCTCCCTTTACAATTTGTTTCTGGAGCATCTGTCTCTCATTATAAACAATAAAACGATAATAATGTTTTAAAATAAGGCGATGTAATCCGAGGCTACTTTTAATGGAGGTTTTTTGTTTTTAGTAATGTTATCTACTCAAATAACGTGGCGACATTCGAAATTGGGTATAAACCATTAGAATCTTGTTGTTATTATTCATGGAATGCTTTAGAAATAAATACTTTACGCACTTCAAAATGAATGAGAATGGATATGAAATTTTTGAAGAGTAATCATTGAAATTTTTGGTTTTCACGTATACGCTTGTCAATTATTCCACACACATTTTTCGGTAAAAATGGAAGTATCAAAGATGAAAATGTAAATTGGCAAATATCTCTTGCGATTAAAATGAAAAAATGAAATTCTAACAATTTAGCGCTGAGAAAGCAGAATTTTTAAAATTATTTACTCGGCCTTAGTAAAATAAAAAATGTATAGTATATTTAAAAACAATTAGAATTTAGCATAAAATTTCTATAAATCATTTATAAATAACTATTTCGTCTCTTAAATAGACAGATTAATTATAGCGAGAATTTCCACTGCATTTTTTTTATCCTGCCAGCGATTGTATCACAAAGCGAAGGTCATTAAATTACCGAGAAGAATCAACATCAGAGAGCTACTTTAAAATTTCGACCCAACACTTTTTGAAATGAATCGTTCAACTTTGAGTGTACATTTACCGGAAATTACATCCAGCCGACATACGAGTGCGCGCGCACGAGCGCGTTCAGATATTCACGCGCGCGCAGGTTCGCACATATCTCCACACCTCGCGAGGTTAAAACGCGAACGAGTCGGATGTACTTTCCGAGAGTGCATTCATAATCAGCTCAAAAGTATTACGGCGATGCATACCGCCGATTTTTGATGAAATTAATTCACGCGTGTGTGCAAGCGCGCGCGCGCATGGATTTCCGAATTCGACAAAAGCCGAAGATCGCGAGAGAGGGAGAGAGAATTTCGATTAATACGCCGTTGTTTGAAAACCCGAAACGGGCGCGTGTGCGGCACACATCACACGGACGCACAATACATAATCACAGCGCTTTGAAAACGTAAGTTATGCGCGCGCGCTCGACATTTTGTCACATCGGCGGGTGGCCGGTGGGCGGGGGAGGAGGAAATAATATTCAATCGTCCGCGCGAAATACGCAAAAATCAATACACACGTATGTACGCCTGTGTCCCACTATTGGACATTAGCGGTTTGATCGTTTTGGGGGCTATCACCACGCTGCACACGCGCGCCCATTTTCTGTCTTCTGTCGCGCGCTACCGCTCGCTGTGCTGCAGGGGTGTATTAACCCCGTGATGACGTCATCGCTCGCTCTCTCTCTCTCTCGCGCGCGTGCACCAGCGACGGAAATTCGATTAAGCTCCTATTTTGAAGCTTTTTGACAACGACGCGTCATTACTAGTAATTACACTTTGGGTTAAGCGGACGGATAGAAATTTTAAAATGCAATTAAAAGAAATGTGCGCGCGCGTGTGTGGCGATGCGTGGAATGGTTCGCAGGGGTTTAACTCGTTGAAAAGCTTCGCGCGCGGAAGATCGGCCGTGTCAAAATAAAAGCATTTTGAAATTCGGTTATATTGAAAAAAAAGAGGATATATTTTTTTATATAGGTGTTCTGTGAAAAAAAAGAAGAAATTCAAAATGTTAATTCTATTTTTATTTGAAATTTGATGCAATCCCGTGAAATCCGAAAATTCAAATGATATTTTAGATTAATTTAAAGAAAATATTCATGTTACACAAGGTTGAATAAATTATATTGAGTGATTTACAGCGATTTCCGAGAACCATTCATCTATTTTATATGAGTATGGTAAAACAGTACCAGAATAAATTGAATGCCTTTCATGCATTATAAAATTAGCGTATATGTGCCAATTTCAATTTAATATGCTTTTATATTACTCAACGAAATGCGACTTTTGCCAGGATTCCTATACATTAAAAGTTGATTGTGAATTCGTAGAATCAAAAGCTGGTTTTACATTCTGGACAAATTATTAGTATACTTTTTTATTTCAAAATTGATAGTACATTTGCAGAATATTTTTGGAGAATACAATACTGTATTAGTTATATCAAAATTTAGGCAGAGTTGAAAGTTATAGATAAAAGTTTACCATGTGGAAAATGAAACCCATTTTATACTGTCAGGGATATGTTTTGAACATTTTTATACGAGATAATAACAAAATTATCTCGAAAAAATTTTCAAAGCTTTTTACTAATTTTGACAATTTTGTATCGTTACGACTAATTAAACTTAGATTACTACAATCATGTTGGGTATAATATATTTCATGAATTATATATTGCACAGAGACATTATTCTACATTATATAGGATGATATGTATTTGGGCCTCAAAGAAATAGTTGTCCATTTATAGAAAAACCAACACGATTAAGTAACTATTTTATAAGTACTGCAGTTTTGTTAAAAAATTTTTTTCGTCACTTGAAATACTTGTCGATTATACTATATCGTTTCTCACCTTATAATATGAGAACAATTCATTAAAAAATATTTATATTTGAGACATACGTACTCATAGACCTTACAACATCAATTTTCCGTCAACGCACAATTTTCAATAAAAATATTAAAATCATCCTACCGCAATAGCGTAAAGAATACTACTATATGAATTTGCTCAATACTAAAATTCTCCATCGTAGTTTGGTCTATCTTTCACTTAAAATAATAGCTATGAGAAGTTAGTATATCTACTAACAAAATCCTCAAATGTATTTCATTGAACACGAATTTGATTTCTTTTTCATTCACCGCACCCTTTTACTTTTTCCTAGAACGTCCGACTGTATCAAAATGTTGACAAAATTAAAATGGCATTCCTTTTTACCAATAATTCAGTATAAAAATATTTGAAATAGGGAAATTTCTCTTTTCAGCAAGAGATAATTTATTACACAAAGTAGAAACCCAAAAAATGAGCAACATATTCTCTTCATTGATTATAACAATATTGAAATGCTAAAAGCTATTGCCAAAAATCTTAAAATTTTATTTTTTTCCTGTCAAGGTTCGCCACATGTTGTCTGCACGGTCTTGCCGTCGCACTGGCGCTCGAACAAGACGCTGCCGGTGGCGTTCAAGGTCGTGGCGCTAGGCGAAGTCGGCGACGGCACCCTCGTCACCGTGCGCGCGGGCAACGACGAGAACTGCTGCGCCGAGCTCAGGAACTCCACGGCCCTAATGAAGAACCAGGTGGCGAAGTTCAATGACCTCAGGTTCGTCGGGCGCAGCGGTCGAGGTAAGCCACAGACAACGACAACTCTTTTCTATATATGTATATGTATTATGATTTGCGATGTCGGAGTTGGAGACGTGCCATTATAACGAGGGATTTTGCGAGAATTTTGGTGGACGCTTGGCTGCGGTGCACGAGTGGTTTTATTTACAGCCGTCTATATGATCTTTTATGTAACTTAAAGGAGATATTTCCAAGTGGACTGCACATTATTTTGTAAATAGTAATCTATAATGATAACCTATTTGGAATGTTTAAGTAGTGACCCCTTTAAGTAATAATATTCATCTTTGGAACTAAATACTTATATGTTCATGTTTCTGGCGAATGCTTTGCTTTTTACGTTTATCATATAAATTTTTCTTTTACTATAGATTATAGTGTACATTGATTGAGTTTTAACGGTTAGAAAGCCAATTATCTTGTTTCAAACAATTGTCACGAAAACGGTATGGATGTGGAAAGTATAGGCGGATAAAGCAAAGTACATGCATTTAAAATAGTATTCCAAATTTGATCATATTAATAGGCCCTAATTCTGCAGTTCTGAATTAAATATACATACACGGTGTTCTAATTTGGAGATGTGTAAAAACGAAGTAATTGTTAAATTATGGGTTTTGATTACAATATCGTTGACATCGTCAGTAAAAAGGAATGCCTAACAGTAGTTTCCTTCTACACTACTTAGATTTATAGTAATATTGAACTTTATTATGAAAATATATTGATAGAAAACATTTTATTTCAAGGAAATAAAAGAACGAAGGATTGTTGCAAACTTTGGTTACATCTTAAAGCATGAATTAGCGCATTATAATATTTATTATTTCTTCCATTACAAAAATACTATTAAATAAAGTTCAAGAGCTTTATTAGCAATTTGAAAATGTATATTTTATTCGTCACGTGTATAAAACGTTGTTGAAATAGGTTTCTTCTTCTAAAACAACAAAATTTATGAGAAGAAACCGAGACTATAATAATACGAGGCGCATCAATCCGGAAATCAAAATGAGCGTCTACAGCTGCAGACCCTCGTGGATTTTTGTCGCACACGCGGTGCCGCGTCTTGAATGATTCAACCCTCCGCTGGGGGGCAGAGAGGGGGGGGGGGTGCGGCGGGGAGACGAAGAAGAAAAAGAAGGAAAAAACAAGCGTGTGCGAGAGAGCCAGACATTAAGGTGGCTCGGTAAACGAGCCCTTATTCGGCCTCATTTTTAATTCACTCCTCAAATAACCGTGGCTCTCCTGATCCCCGTCTACCGCCTCCTTGCTCGGGACATTTTTAATTCGCAGCCGCCGTCGCAGCTCCTAGACGTCAATAATTCACGTCTGTCCTCCGTGCTGAGATTTCCTCGAACTGAAGAGAAAGGGAGAGGAATAAGAGGAAAAAGTCTGCCTCTTAAATAATTCGTCCTAATAATCGCGCGCCGTCTCTTAGCGCTGATGAGTAACGGCGCGCGGAACGCCTATTTTTAAAGACGACGATGAAAGCGCAGGGAGAAGAGCAAAGTTTTTAAATTTGCGCGCGCCCCAGGCTGTCGAAGAAAACACTTGTGGGAATGCCGGTTCATTGGGTTTGTTTGGAGGGTCGAGAGTGTGGCTGTCGGAAGTGCAGAGGGAACGACTTTTAAATGTCTTTGACTGTAACGATGTAAGATTTATTGTACGGTTCATTCTTAAAATAGTAATAAAAAGAAAATATCACTTCACATGATAATTATTTGATTGTTATTAAATTTAAAACCGTATTCAATTAGACGGCATTTGCCACTTCAACTTTCACGACAATTGTAGTTTAATAGTACTATACATAATCAGCTAAGATGAACTTGAAGCTTTTTTCATTGTTAACTTATACCGATGAAAAACTCGTAATAACTTGTGCTATGTACTTCAACATTTCACTTTTGAACTTATGAATAGAAAAACAGTGATTATCGAAAAGTTATCGAGCTATTACGTCGCTCGAACTAAGACGCGTTCGTCTCTCCTTTCGAACTCCTCCTTTTTCCATCTCTCCCTTTCTGTTTCTCTCACTTTAGTTCCTCGACATCTCGACGGATCATCCCCTTATCGTCGCGGCCCTCCTTCCATCCTCGCTCTCCCACGCGCATAAACGGCGCGGCGGATCGAGAAGTTTTGCGCGACGCGGCGCGAGTGAGAGCCACGAAAAAAGTCAGGGACGCCTTAACGAGCGACTGGTCGACTTGTTTATGGCAAATTGGAAAAGGAAATTACGAGGTTTGCGATCGCACGTACTCTCTCTCTCTCTCTCTCTCTCTCTCTCTCTCTCTCTCTCTCTCTCTCTTGCTTTTCTCTCCTTCTCTGTCTCTTGTGCCTTCTTCCTGCTCCCCTTGATTCGTATCTTGGCGGGGGCGCGGGAGTTGAAGTGGAGTAGTCGCTCTTTTCGGGGCAGCCGAGTGAAGAGACGAGGTCCGCACTGATCTACCGTGAAAGCAAAACTTGAGTTTTTATATGATTGCTCCCTGTGCGGGTGACTCGCCACGTTCTGCGAGTCGATCGCGTGCAGAGATAAGGAGGTCGCATGAGGAATTTAAATCTTGATTCGATGAATTAGTGATATTTTTCGATTATCATTTAATCAATGTATTTACCGAAAGAGAGTGCGATTTTTATTTAACAGTTGCAGGTCAAATTTAAGTAAAACATATTTTAAGTTACATTACAGACATTATTTTATCCGAAAACTTCCTGCACGAATTTATGGAAAAACAATTAAATTAAAGATAATGAGCTCTCTGTTTTCAAGATTTAGAATTCGAACGTATAAATTTATTTTGTTTTTTTTAATTTACCGTGAGCAGCATAATAAGTTAAAAATCTGAATTTCACAAAGTTTATTTTCAACGCTTAATTAAAAAATATTACAACTTTAGATAGACTTAATATTTCTTAATTCTGAAAAAACTATTGACTATTTCCAGATTTTATATATACAAAAAATAATTTTTATATTTCATTATATTAAAACTAAAAATATTCATAATTCGGCTTTTAAAGAGAATTGGTACCTATATTATTATTACCAACTTTCTTTAGATCATAAAACATACCCTAAAACCAACAAAAAAAGAGTGTGACCACAAAATAAGCTTAAAATTCGCCCTTTTAATCCTTGGGCGATTCTAAGATGCGCTTAACTTTGGTTTTTCGAAAAATTCCAATGCTACCCCTTTGTTAAGGGTTGAAAAAGACTAAAAAGGCCAATATTTAAAAAAATTGAGAAACGCAATACCTCTGCAGGGAATCGTATTTGACTTAATTTACTTGTAAAAATGATCCAGTCAAAGATAGCAACCCGGACAACCTTGCAGAGGTAGAGGGATTGCATTTTTTTCTCAATTTTTTTCTTTTTTTCAATTATTTAAAATCTTGGCCATTTTAGTATTTTTTTACACTTAATAAGGGGTGGTTTTGGAATTTTTTCTAAAAACAAAAAGTCATGCTCACCTTAGAATCGCACACGAATTAATATAATATCAATAGAATTTTAACTGACTCTTACCTGTGTCAGAAATCGACTACCGAAAAACGGGCGGCTTCTGCGGTCACTCTTTTGAGTCAACATGTGTCTGAATTTTGTAAGCATAAGAATCTTTAAGACTCTATTTTAATAAGATGTTATTCTGGTTCCAAATAAGTTATATTTATTAACTTACATAATAGATACCAATGATAAAATATTTTTAGAGTTCACTGAAGATAACCCAAGAACCAAAAGACATATCTCGGGGATAACATTTAAATGATAAAATACTTAAAGAAAGCGTTAAACAATTTTACGAAAAATCTTTTGTTTTCAACTGCTGTGTTTTAAAGTAACGTTAGAATAACCCGAACACCGGAACAAGAGAATCCACTTTGACCGCAGGAAAAGCCTCCGGGGCTGGTGCTTTCTCTTTCTCTCTAAGTAAAATCGAAGCGAGCTCCACTGACAAACAAAAAAAAATATACGCAAACGAAAGCCCGGCCAGCGAGTGACAAAAAAATTCGCCCGGACAACCGACAATTTTCACCGATAAATCAGGCAGAGACACAGCCGAAATCGCCGTTCGACGATGCAGTTCGCCCGACAACGAAAGAAATATATATATATATATATATATATATATATATATATATATATATATTTATACATAGCCTACACCCACCCACACATTCACGTACTTGCACGTGTATGTATATATATATATATATATATATATACGTAGGTATACGCACGTATACAGATCGCGCGGCTTTCGGAAACGGAAAAGCCGGGGGGGGTTGGGGGTGGTACATATGGAGAGGGGCCCCGCGGAGTGGTCGGGCGCATAAGCGGCTTTGGTTTCCATGGCAGTAAGCCCTCATTACTGCATTACGGGACTGGCGATGGCGCACTCTCTCTCTCTCTCTCTCTCTCTCTATTCGACGAGGATACGTATATAACGCGCCGCCGATCGCGATGTTGCAATGCGCGGTCTCTCCAACTGCCGGGCGGATCGGGTTTTTCTGATACATCCCTTAATTGGTGCTTGGATGGAGAATCATGAAGATATCGTAGGTAGTTGATGCGTGCGAAGGCAGTAAGAGCCAGGCTATTTTGTGAGCTGGGGCGGTATAATTGAGCGGATTGTTGAAGATGTTGCGTGAGGGTTTTACAGAACTTGAGTAATTTTACTTTTTTCTTGATACGACTTAGAGGAAATGTGTTTTTAATCGAAATTTTGTATAGATCATTGTGTAAAATAGCAGTGTGTTTACCTTTTATATAAATCATCTCCTTTTATTTGGAAACTCGAATTAATACTTTCACTTATTTATGAATGTACCTTTAATTTTAAAATAAATTTATAGAGATTTGTAAAATTTATCGTTCAAGTACATTTGCATAAGTACTCAAGGATTTCCATTTGAAATATTGGACAAATTATAGCACCTTTAGAAATAAACTATATATGTATCAATATGAGAAAAACTACTTCCCCGGTAGAAAATTAATTGGCTCCGCTACCGAAGCTTTTGTAAGTCAGCTGGATTTCTTAGATACAAATAAACTACCATGTTAATTGTAATCTAGCTAAAATCTCGCTTATTTTTTTTAATCTTTGAAAAGTGATAATTTATAGCTAACGAATATCACTTTTCAAAGATTAAAAAAAAAAATTTTCTTCCTACGAGTAAATCCACGGAATCTTTAAATGTTTTGATACTTTTTTTAACGTAATTTATTGCTGATATTAACGGAGAGTTCATAATACATAAAGGAGACAAGGTATAAAATCTTCAATTTTTACATAGGAAACCAGTCCGGTAATCCGTATTAGTGTGCCACGCGTGCTCTTGTCTGGGGATGATGTAAAAAACTGTAGAAAAAAGTCCACTTTTTCAGTGATCTCAGTGATACCGTGGGGAAGAGAATTAAGAAAAATTGAACCACTTTTTATAAATTATGAGGTCCAAGTGGAAAATACTGAAATGATACATACAGGAAGCACATCATCGCAAAGAGAATATGTGAATGCTAGAACACTATGAAAATCCCTTCTATTCTTTTTGGCATTTTCCCATTTGATTTCACTTAACAAAAGTTATGAATAATTCGTAATCTAACACTTGGATACTACGATTGAGACACAACACGCATTGTATATGACACGCGTGTATATGTGTTCTGTAATTATCGGGATTTATTACCTAGTTAATTTTAAGCTAAAAATTAAACATATTTTGAAAATATAGTTAATTAATAGGTAGATTACGCTTCAGATTTCTACGAGGGTTCTTATTTTAAAATAATTTAGTATAATAAACATAGTCGAACTTGCCTTCGTAACTGTTAATATCTTTCAAAAACCCACATTTAATAAACCAATTTAATTATTGGTTAGTATATTATTAAGCTATTCACATATTTTCATTGTTTTCTTGTTGAATAAATACATACTATAAAATACTATGACTAAAAAAACTTAGATGTGGATAAAGCAATATTATCATATTATTTAGATTGTTTTAATCTAGGAGACGGAAAATGGGGCTACTAATTTATTAAAAATAATTAAACGTCGTTAGAATAATTTAATTTATCATAATAAGCTGTTGGGTAGTATAAGACAAATGATTTTGTATATACTATTTAATATATATTTTCATAGTCACATTAAACATGTAGTTCAAGAAATCATTAATTCACCTGATCACATCAATCAAATATTGACCGAAAGAAAAGTATGAAATATAAGCATGACCATACTCAGCGTGTGTCAACACATTTGTTTTCTCGCAATAAAGCTCAGGTACGCATTGAACAGTGACGATTTACGTTTGAAATACTTGATTGAGGACAATATTATAAAAGTAGTAGCGTGGGTAATATTGCGATTGGAAAGAATGTGTTTCTTCAGTGAAAGCTTGCAATAAAATGAAAATTAACTTTTAATAATTTTTGCAATACCGTTAAAGTTAAAGTTGAACCATAACTTTTATTTTTAAACAAGCATCAGTGATATATTATATATCATCGCTTCCGCATAAAAAGGCGTTAATGCGGAAGCCAGTTTAAAAACCCATTACGTCGGAAGCCGGGTGAAACAGGTGTTATCTCGGAAGCTAGTTCGGCGTTATCACGCGCGATGATGTTTTTCTCTTCTATACTATTTTTTTTCTTACCTTAAAAAATGACTGACCATTTCATTTTTACACTTTCTAGAGCTTTTAATGATGAATCATTTAATGATGAATCGAGCTTTATTTTTTGTTAATTCACTAGTAGTTTAATTCGTCAGGGGTTGTCAATATAAATAGAAGCGAAAAACATCATGATAGTTTCCATTGAAGATTTTATGTCCAGTCTAGTTTCTTTGCTTCGTATAGCTAGGTAATAGCAGCAATAAGTTACTTTAATAAAAACTCACCACAAATAGTTGAAAGTATTATCGATTTGCCCTATATAATAGTCTTATTGCCTATACTACCCGACTTTTCGGATTAAACCAGTCATTATTGGCATTAAAAATTAACACAAGAAATCAATACATTATTTCAGGGAGCTACATGGCAATGAATTGGCAGTAGCTATTTTTACGACCTCAAAGTTTCCTCTGGGAGGAAGTAAAATTTATGAGGGATAGAATGATATTGTTCGAGTATCCTGCTTCTTTTTATAGAAGCATGAAATATATTTAGAACATTTTGATTCGATATTAAGGATCACTTGAAATGTGTATTATATTATTAAGTAGGTTAACATTATATTCTCTTAAATTATAAAATGAAGCCCAATCCACGTACTTCGTTAATAAGAAATTCCTCTAAGAAAAGCCTTTGTTCAAGAGCTTAGTCCCCACTTCTCGCGATGAAAAACAGTCATAGGTAAAAACGAAAAACGACTCACTGCGCGTTTAAAATGCCCTTGCCCTGGAAAAAAGATGACCCAAATGCGGACACGCGAGGAGGGTCGTTCCTCCTTACAGTTTGCCGAGGATATTTAGAGAGGCCGGCGAGAGAGATAGAGCATAAAGGAAAGAGAAAGAGAGAAAGAGAGGAGAGAGAGAGAAGCGGAAACTCTCGCCAAGCGGTGAATATTATCGTTTTCGCACAGAGGCCGTATATCAACTCAGCACGCCGCTTGTCCCCTGACGGGGATTAGCGTCCGCCGCGCGGAGGTGAGGGTGGGTGGGGGGGGGACGGGTGGGCGAGGAACGGAATAAACAAATAAAGAGAAGGGGAGAGGATGGACGGGGATAAAGGGAAATATAGAGCGAACGAGAGAAAGAAGCTAGAAGACTGCTGCTGTCCGGACGATCTATTCGAATGGATGTCGATGCATTTTACACCGGTGCGCGTATCAGTTTCGTATACCGAGTCACTTAGTTTCATCGATAAAATCTACTGTGAAAATAATTTTGAAATCATATTTTAAAAATTTTGCGAGTTATTCAGCTACTATAACTCGTGTTTTCTTAAAGAAAAAGCTTTGTAAAGATAAAAATTTTCAATATTGAAATTGATTTTATTTTTAGATTTTCGTGATTATTTATCGAAAAATAATATTTTTAAATAATCCATGTATATATATCCTAAGAGGAAAGACATGATAAAAATGCTGTATCTGTCCATAAAATGAATTTAGGAACTACCGCTTTTGCTTATTTTCTAAGAAATAATGTCTTTCTATAACATACATTGCTACCAAATATTAGTAATTAAATCTCGTTTTTTTTCGAGAAATTTGATAACAATATACAGAGGTAAGGGTTAATAAGACCAACGGGAAAGTTTTTTTTTTATTAGCGCAAATAAGTAAAGTAAATAATTTACTTTATTTATTTGTGCTAATAAACAAAAACATTCTAGTTGGTCTTATTCACTCTTCCCTCTAGATTTACAACTATTGTAAAATAACAAGAATCTGATGGTTCTTCAAAAATAACATCAAATCCTAAAAATAACAAAAAATTAAGTAAAATACATTGAAAAAATCGTTAAATAACAAATGAAATAACGTGAAAATTCCATAAAATAACATGATAATAATGTACTATAACGAGGTGGGGTACAGCGCTAGCCGGCGCAAGAGTAGGGCCCTGTGTTACCGGCACCTGCGGTTATCACAGTAGATCGAGGGCCGTGCGATCGGTAGCCCCGTGGTTTGGGCGCTCGCCTCTCGTCCGGACAGATAGGGTTCCGATTCCCGATGCCACCGCGTATTTTTATTCTTGCCTCCCGTATCCACCCCGTTACAGTACAAATAACGTAAAATAATCAGAACATAAATAGAATAGAATAGTTTTTATTTGTGCAATACAAAATAAATGATCAGAAGTAAACATAAATGATCAGATGTAAACATAAATGATCAGAAGTAAACATGAATGATCAGAAGTAACAATAATAATCAAAAGTAAACATAAATGACCACGAAATAAACATAAATGCTCAGAAGTAAACATATGTGACCAGAAGTAAACTGAAATGATCAGAAGTAAACATAAATATCAGAAGTAATCTGAAATTCTCCGGTAGTAAGCCAGAAGTAACCGGAAGTAAACCTGAAGTGATCAACGATTTTGATGAAAAAAAACTAAACTAGGGTAGATGTACCGGTTCTGGCAACCTAAAAATCCATTTAAGAATAGTCTACCCTATCAGTTCTTTTTTATTAACTTGAAGAAATCGAAAAATCCTGGTCTAGCGCGTTAAACTATGTAAAAACAGTCGGTATATCTTCTGAATATGCTATAATCTATACTAATTTTCATGAAAAAAATTGACTTTAAAATAAACGGAATGCTCAACTAATTAATAAATTTGCAATGTTGGGGTACTCGTACTGTACCACGACCGATCATCGAAGTTAAGCAGCGCTACCCGAACTGAAAATGAATAGGGCTAGCCCTAATTAAGTGTAAACACTTATTTCAATGTATAAGTGCACTGGTCGCTCGTTCCTCAGGCTTCTTCTACATGCATTGACTCTTGCTTGCTTTCAGAACGCTCCCGCGCTCCTTGATGTGATTTAACAGAACAATCTAATTCCATCGTTATAAGACAATAGGTAACTTCTTTATTAAAATGTCTAATTTAAAATCTTTCAAAACCAATAACAATCTCCCTAGTAACCGTCCCGAAGCGGTGAAAATCTTTCCCTGCATGTTCGCGCAGCCTCGCGCGCGAGAGAAGCGCGAAAAATAAACTGGACGTGTGTGAGAGCTGACGCGAGAAAGACATAACGAAGACCTGACGGCGGATAAAGGGAACGGGGGGAAAAAAGGAGAAACTCGCGGGTGGGTCGAAAAAGACGGAAAAAAGTACCGGCGTAAAAACACGCACGTCGTCGTCCGGTATAAATACCGGCGTTAGCCCGTGTTTTACGAGCGCCGCCGCGCAAAAGGCCGTATTGACAGGGCGCGCAGATCCCCTGATCGATGCCCTTCGGCTCGCCCGTCATATCTCTGTTCGCCTTCGCGTCACCTGGAGAGGCCAATTTATGGCGCGAGAGCGCAGATTTTAAGCTGGTTGCGCGTGCGCGCGTCGCTTGTTTTTTCGCGCGCCGTTTGATGAATCGTAAGTGCACTTTAGAGGAGATATTCTGTATATATGGAGGGAGGAGGGCGAGAGAGATGTAAGATTTATTGGTTCGACGTGGGATTGGCGCGATGTTTATTGTTTTCCGAGCTTTTCTTTTGCGAGATTATGCGATGAGAGATTCGAGATTAGTGACTGAGTTATGGCGCTCGAAGAAGATTTGGATTGCGTTTGTATGCTTTTGATGCATCGATCTTGTCGTTGTTGTAAAGATGCTACGTAGATTTGAATTATGGGTTACGAAAAATTTTTTCAAAATTCTTTTGGCGAAATATTGAACGTTTGTTTAACAGTATTTCAATGTAAGTGTTTTAGTTCTTTGTTTCACAGGTTCATGGCCATGGCAGTGATTAATAATTAATTGAAAACATTATTTGGATAGATATACCAAAATTTATTCGTACCTTGTCTAAAAATTAGTATATTATATTTTACTTAGAAAACTTTATCGTCTAATTTCTTAGGTACAGTACATTTTTTCCCGGTGTAATAATTATCAAGTTAGCTAGTATAATATACGTTGAAACATTCGTTAGGCGTTTTTTCTTTTTTTCTAACTCTGAAAATATTTATACTAGTGTCAACAAAGTAAATAAAATCTACTAAAAAATCTGAAATTTATGCTTTTCTTCATATGAGAATGTTTATGTAATATTTTGATTTTAAATGAAATATCTTTTATTTTAGAAAAGTTACAAGATTTTTCATTTGTGTAAGTTCTATGTTTTGGTGATTCAAAAGAATAGTCATCACATGGAAGTGTCCTGGCATTCGTCTCGTTCTCACACTGGGCATCGTGCATTGTACATCTTATCGCTGGATAAAGAGCGCGGCTGTTGGGTTTCTTTCTACGAAATATGCAAGCTTGCAGCTTGCATCTTTCATCTCGCAGTTTACAGTATAGCACAATGATACTACGACAAAACTTGAGTGTCGACAGTGAATACGCGCACATGCAAAGGTTGAGTTTGAAGCTTAGTACAAAGGCCACCACGAAGACTGTCAAGCCAATTATTAAGGAATTGTAGGAAAACTGGAAGTGAATCATTGACATATTTAAAAAGTGTAAAGCAGATTACGAAGTTAAATATATATTATATACATAATATATAAGGACGGAGATACAGAAGCATTTCCAACTTTATTCTAGAGTCCTAAATTGAAAATTTTCTTTTTTTTTCTAACGATTTTATGAGTAGTATTTTAAACGATCCATGACTCGGAGGTAAGAAGCTCATTGTCAGTCCCTGTAAATTGAGATAGAGTTATTATTATATTACGATTTAGCTATTAGATATTCAATGAGTCGTCTTAGCTACGTATTTTCAGGAAATTTCTGTCGACGAAAATCCGCAACATAAGTACTATCTTACGACTAATGGTGTAAGTAGCGCAAGAAAGAAGCGACTTTGACATTGATATTCTGCCAAAATCTGTCACCAGTCGATGAAGAAACATAGCATCTTCTACAAAAAGTTTATACTGAATTATCATCTGATTATTTATTGGAAAGGTGTGTCGGTTCCAACACCCACATATGTTTTCTGTAGTAAAACTATTTTGGAAATTGGTAAAGGCTTTACATCCTTGTTGAAAATTACGAAAGACGTTAAAATCGACCAAGCAATGATGCAATTTTTTGACATGCTGAAGGAGCTAGCTACTTCGTACTGATTAAGCTCTCATAGCTCAAAAGAAGGTAGATTAGCTAGAAAAGAGTCTAAAACGGTAGAAGAGGATTTTTTTGAGAAAGCTGAACTTTATAGACGATCTAAGCATCATTAATTAGGGGTATATAACTTTTCGTTACAATTTTATTTCTGAGAAAACTTTAAATAGTCACGATTCACAAAAATCTATCCATCTGATTCCTTTGGAATTTTAACTGGTTATTATGGATAGCTAAAACTATTACATGAACATACTTAATAATACAATATGTAGCCTCTAATGAACATATTAAATAGGTGGTTAAATAATGACAAAAAACTGGTCAGAAACCGAAACTGGTTTCCTGAAACTTTATTTTCAATTGACCATCATTTTGTTAATTTTTGATTAAATTAATTAATAAAAATCTTTTTCAAATTTTATTATTAAGTGACAATAAAATTTATTAGAAATCTCTTTGTGTCTTAAAAAGTATATCTTGTCGTCGAAAATCAGGTTTGTATGCTTTGTAAGAAAATGAAAATAGAATGATGGAACTTTTTCAAATGCATGTAATTCCGTTTTGATTTGAGGAAATGAAAGGAATGGTTCTTCATTTTACATAGTTTCAAATGGAGTTTCACGATGTCAAAAATATCACTTTAACGGTCAAATTTCTGGTTTTTATATTGATAAAAATCTGAAAAGATTAAATTTTAACCGGAAAGTACTGTTACGTGTGAAGGGGTTCTTTAGTTTCCGGCCTTTCTGGGTTACGCACCCGGAGAGGTTGGTTTTGACGTGAAATAAATAGTCGAGAGATAGGAAGTATAAGTAAACTGGTAGATATTTATTGTATACTAGAAATGTCGCGAGAGAGAGA